>PVLC010015724.1:0-36792 GCA_004027655.1 Graphiurus murinus
TGTGTGGGGGGGGGTACTGGGGATTGAACCCAGGTGCATTCTACCTCCGAGCTACATTCCCAGCCCTATTTTTTAGTCTTTATTTTGAAACAGGGTCTCAAGAAGTTGCGGAGGGTCTCACTAAGTAGCTGAGGCTGGCCACGAAACTGGATCCTCCTGTCTCAGCCTCCCAAGTACTGGGATTACAAGCATGTGCCACCACTCCCGGCTTGAATTAGTTTTCCAGGAGCTGAGGATGTGTCTCCATAGTAGAGCATTTGCCTGCTATGCACAAGGCCCTAGATTCAACTCCCCAGCACTACAAGAAAAGCTATGAGACAAACAAAAAATACTGTGAATGTTTTAGCCAGGTATGGTGGCACACACCTGTAATCCCAGTACATGGGAGGCTGAGACAGGAAGATCACAGATTCAAGGCCAGCCTCTGCAGCTTTTTTTTTTTTTTTTTTTTTTTTTTTTTTTTTTTTTTTTTTTTTTTTTTTTTTTTTTTTTTTTTTTTTTTTTTTTGCGGTCCTGGGGATTGAACTCAGGGGCATTCTACTTCCGAGCTACACCCTCAGCCCTATTTTTTATTCTTTATTTTGAAACAGGGTCTCACTAAGTTGCAGAGGGAGGGCCTCACTAAGTAGCTGAGGCTGGCCGCGAACCTGGATCCTCCATCTCAGCCTCCCAAATGCTGGGATTACAAGCATGCGCCACCATGCCCGGCTTCAGCCTATGCAACTTAATGAGGCCCTCAACAACTTAGTGAGAAGTTTCAAATAAAAAATAAAATAGGGCTGGGGGTGTAGCTCAGAAGTAGAATGCCTCTGGGCCCAAATCTCCAGTACTACACACACACACACACACAATTAGTTTTTCCCTGTGCTGGGAAGGGCTAAGAACCTTGGGTAAATGTCTTGAACTTCTCTGAGCCTCAGTTTTCTCTTTTGCAAAATGGGAATAATGAGAACCATCTCCAAGTTTTATGAGGATCAAGACAGTCATCCCTTGGTATCCATAGGGGATTGTTTCCAGAGCCCCACAGGTACCACAATGAGTGGTCCTTTATATAAAAGTCCTTTATATAAAATGGCATAGTATTTACTCATAATATATTCCATAAACTTCATTTATTTATTTTTATGTGTGTGTGGTACTGGAGATTGAACCCAGGGGCATCCTATCTCTGAGCTATACCTCCATCCCTTTTTTATTTTATTTTATTTTATCTTGAAATAGGATCTCATTAAGCTGCTGAGGCTGGCCTCGAACCTGCAATCCTCCTATCCCAGCTTCCCTTAAAAGCATGTACCACCATGCCTAGCACCATATACTTTATCTCATCTCTAGATAACTTATAATACCTAATACAATGTAAATGATAAGTAGATGGTTATCATACTGCATTTTTTAGGGAATAATGACAAGAAAAAAGTCTACATATTCAGTACAGACAATTTTTTGTGGTACTGGGAATGGAACCCAGGGCCTTGCACATGCTAGGCATGTACTCTATCATTGAACTGCATCCCAGCCCTCAGACACAATTTTTTTAGTACTGTAGTAAATCCAGGAGTATTCTACCTATGTCCTACACCCTCAGCCCTTTTTATTTTCTATTTTTAAACAAGGTCTCACTAAATTTCTGAGAGTCTCAAGTTGCTAAGGCTAGCCTTGAACCTGTGATCCTGCTGTCTTAGCCTTCCAGGTACTGGAATTATAGGCATGCACCACCACACTCAACTCAAACACAATTTTTAAAAATATGTTTGACCTGTGGTTGGTTGAACCTGCAGATATGGAATCCATGTATAGAGGTCTTAACTAGATAACAGTCTGTAAAGTCTGTACAGAAGGTATTCATGATATACCCAGCATACTGTGCTATACTGGGGAGGTGGGACATCTGGAGGGGAGCACCAAAAGGCATGATTCTAGCCTATGCAGAACTTGCATTCTGGTCAGAGTGACAAACTCCTTTGCAAAATAATCCAATGTAACCCTAAGTCCAGGGCTGGACCAGTGGGGTAGAGTCTCTGAGAGATACAATCAAAGTAAGTTAAGATAAAGGGGCTGGGTTACAGAAGGCTTCCTGGAAGAGTGCTTACCTTTTTGGAACTGGTTGGAGGTGACCAAACAGAAAAACGTGGGATGTGATTGAGGGCCTTCTATGTGGGTCTGACTCCATGAAAAAGGCTAATGGTGTTGTTGTTGATTTCCCAGAGCGAGTACATTGGCAGACACGATGAGAGGCGTGCATGGATCACAGGCTTCACAGGGTCTGCAGGTGACAGTCACTACCCACCCTCATTGCTTCTGTTGGTACACCAGAAGTGGCCAGATAAGACCTAGTGCAACTAGGACCCCAGGACCTAATATCCAGAGTCCCCTCTATCTCTCTTTCTGCCTCTCCTCTATCACCCTGAAACCAGCAGTTTCCCCAGGGCACACCTCTCATAACCCATGGGCCGTCTTCCTTCCTTCCTTCCTTCCTTCCTTCCTTCCTTCCTTCCTTCTTTCCTTCCTTCCTTGTTCTTTCTTTCTTTCATTTCTGGTACTAGGAAATGAACCCAGGGACAATCTACCTCCAAGCTACACCCCCAGCCCTAGTTTATTTTTATTTTGAAACAGAGTTTCAGGAGGTTGATGAGAGACTCACTACTTACTGAGGCTGGCCTCCAACTTGCAACCCTCCTGTCTCAGCCTCCCAAGTACTAGGATTACAGGTACGTGCCACCACACCTGGCTCCATGGGCTACATTTCAATGCAGAAAGGAGGCAGATGGCCTTCCTGGCTTCCTTCCCCTGCTTACTGCCTCTGCTAGAGCCAGGCCCAGCCCAGAACTCCCTGGACTCCATTTCTAAGATAGTTGCTACTTCCAACATCAAGCCACTAAGGACTCACTTTTCCCTTCACATGATGGCTCACTCGGAGATAAAGTTTTACTTCGTGGGTTTCTTTTTGGACATCACGCCACAAGGCCAAATGACACACATAGAAGTTAATGACATCTCAGTTTCTAACAGGTCCTCCACTATGATCCTGTCCCCTTAAATGAAATCCAAGCTTCTTTTGCAGATCCTCAAACCTTCCTTCCTGATCTTCGCACTGCCCGGCCTCTCCCATCATGGGCCCTTATACTCTTTGCCAAGGTCGCTGACTCTGTCTTCTCCACCAATCCTCAACTAAGCCTCTGGCCTAGTGGCACCATGTCTTGACACTGAGTCTCATCTACCCTGAGAACACTCACATGCATTGTGAGCTATTCTGGACTGGTGAGAGCAGATCCCACTCCTTCTCTTGCTAAAAGTCCTACTGGCCCTCTCAAGAGGACCTCAACAGGACTGAGGTGTAGCTCAGTGGTAGAGTGCTTGCTTAGCATGCACAAGGCCCTGGGTTCCATATACAGTGCCACAAGAACAAAAAAAAAAAAAAAAAAAACAGGTCCTCAACACAAAGCAGGGATGCCTGGTGCAGGACACTTTCTGCTAGCTTCCTCCAAGGCTCCCTTCCAATGGAGGAGACAAACTTTTTTTATGTGGTACTGGAGATAGAACCTAGGGGCATTTGACCTCTGAGCTACACCCCAGCCCTATTTTATTCATTTATTTATTTATTTATTGCGGTACTAGGGATTGAACTCGGGGGCGTTCTACTGCCGAGCTATACCCCAGCCCTATTTTTTATTCTTTATTTTGAAACCAGGTCTCACTAAGTTGTGGAGTGCCTCACTAGGTAGCTGAGGCTGGCCGAGAACCTGGATCCTCCAGTCTCAGCCTCCCGAATGCTGGGATTATAAGCGTGCACGACCACTCTCGGCCCTATTCTTTTATTTTGAAACAGGGCCTCATTAAGTTGCTGAGGCTGGCCACAAACCTGTGATCCTCATGTCTCAGCCTCATGTCTCAGGGATTACAAGTGTATGTCACCACGCCCAGCTTGGAGGAGACAAACTCTTTCTAGAGGGCCCTTGGGACATTCTCAGAACCAGCACTCCATTGCAGATCAGTGCAATCCACTAAAGCCACACGCTCACATTCACATTCACCTTCTCCTCTCCCTTTCTCTGCTCTGCCCCAGGTATTGCGGTGGTGACCATTGAAAAAGCCGCTGTCTGGACTGACAGTCGCTACTGGACTCAGGCTGAACGGCAGATGGACTGCAACTGGGAACTCCATAAGGAAGGTAGAAAGTCCACATGAACTCATCCCCCAGCCCTGGAATCCAGACTAGAGTTGGGAAAGTATAGGTGAAGGGGTGCTAAAAAAAAAAAAAAAAAAAAGCCATGCTGGGCTAATATGGGAAGCTTAGGAGACCTGAGGCCACCCCTGACCTTCCAGGCTAATATCAAGGACACATGGTAGGGTCATCACAGACAGAAGCCTGGCTAGAGGGCCTTAGGCTGGCCCTGGAGGTAACTTCTGCATTTCTTCTTGTCTTTCAGTTGGCACTACTCCTATTGTCACCTGGCTCCTTGAAGAGGTTCCTGCTGGAGGGCTTGTGGGCGTGGACCCCTTCCTCTTCTCTGTTGGTATGTTCTTCCCTCAGTCCTTGGATCTGATCATACCAATAGGGCAGCTCAGCTTTCCTGAGAGGTAAAGAAACTTATCTTCTGGAGCTGGGGCTACAGCTCAGTGCTAAAGCACCAGCCTAGCATGTACAAAGCCCTGGGTTCAATCTCCAGCACAAAAGAGAAAGAGAAAAGACACCTTAGAGGGGCAGTGTAACAATAAAAATAGAGTGTTTTGAAGTTGTGGTTGCAGATTATTTTGCAACAAAGATATATTCATGGATTATGCAATTCAAATGTTAAAATGATGAATACGAAGATTTTTTTGGGGGGGGGCGGTACTGGGGATTGAACTCAGGGGCATTCTACCTTCGAGCTATCCCCCCAACCCTATTTTTTATTCTTTATTTTAAAACCGGGTCTCACTAAATTGCGGAGTGCCTCACTAGGTAGCTGAGGCTGGCCATGAACCCAGATCCTCCAGTCTCAGCCTCCCAAATGCTGGGATTACAAGCGTGCGCCATCACACCCAGCTCCGAAGATTCTTTTTAAAAGTCATGAGTTTAGCCAATCTAAAGAATTATTATTAGGCCGGACGTGGTGGCGCACGCTTGTAATCCCAGCATTCGGGAGGCTGAGACCGGAGGATCCGGGTTCGCGGCCAGCCTCAGCTACCTAGTGAGGCACTCGCAACTTAGTGAGACCCTGTTTCAAAATAAAGAATAAAAATAGGGCTGGGGGTGTAGCTCGGAGGTAGAATGCCCCTGAGTTCAATTCCCAGTACCCAAAAAAAAAAAAAAAAAGAATTATTATTAGGAAATTATTAAGATCTAGTGGATAAGCTATGGTGCAGGCCTGTAATCCCAGCAATTTAGGAGGCCAAGACAGGAGGATCGCAAGTTTGAAGCCAGCCTGGACAACTCAGTGAGACCCTTATGAGAAAAAACTTTTTTTTTTCGGTACTGGGGATGGAACCCAGGGGCATTCTACCTCCGAGCTACATTCCCAGCCCTAATTTTTATTCTTTATTTTGAAACAGGGTCTCACTAAGTTGCGGAGGGCCTCACTAAGTAGCTGAGGATGGCTTCGAACCTAGATCCTCCTGTCTCCGCTTCCCAAGTACTGGGATTATAAATGTGCACCACCACACCCGGCCCCTTATAAAATTAAAAAAAAAAAAATAGGAGCCGGGCGTGGTGGCGCATGCTTGTAATCCCAGTACTTGGGAAGCGGAGACAGGAGGATCTAGGTTCGAAGCCAGCCTCAGCTACTTAGTGAGGCCCTCCGCAACTTAGTGAGACCCTGTTTCAAAATAAAGAATAAAAATTAGGGCTGGGAATGTAGCTCAGAGGTAGAATGCCCCTGGGTTCCATCCCCAGTGTCGCAAATAATAATAATAATAATAATAATAATAATAATAATAATAATAATATAAAATAAATAAAAAGGACTGTGGGTGTATCTCAATGCCCTTGGGTGCAATCCCCAGTAACACACACACACACACACACACACTCTCTCTCTCTCTCTCTCTCTCACGCACACACACACACACACACACACACACACACACACCCCTAGTGGATGACTAGGCCTAGATGGCCTAGAACCCAGAACCATCTTCTATACCCTGGAATTTTCTACCATTTATCCTTAGAATCACCTGGAAACCCTCTTCTGGAAAGTAGCTTAGAAAGGTAAAAGGAGTTGGGAGCCGGGTGTGGTGGCTCACTCTTGTAATCCCAGTACGTGGAAGGCTGAGACTGGAGGATCCGGGTTCCCAGCCAGCCTCAGTTACTTAGTGAGGCCCTCTGCAACTTAGTGAGACCCTGTTTCCAAATAAAGAATAAAAAAATAGGACTGGGGGTGTAGCTCGGAGGTAGAATGCCCCTGAGTTCAATCCCCAGTACTGCAAAAAAAAAAAAAAAAAAGGAGTTGGGAAGACCTTTCAGCAAAACTGGGTCCCTAGGAATACAGTTCCTGGAGCTCCAGGGTCCAGGCAGCTGACCAACCCATGCCCTCAAAGGTGGAATCCTCGTGGATATGCACTGAAAGACTCCTACTTCC
Organism: Graphiurus murinus; assembly: GCA_004027655.1. Lineage (NCBI taxonomy): Eukaryota > Metazoa > Chordata > Mammalia > Rodentia > Gliridae > Graphiurus > Graphiurus murinus. The sequence goes on from PVLC010015724.1 coordinate 6,561, forward strand.
AAACTGACTTCTTTGCCAGCCTATCTAATGACATGAATATCACCATTCCTTAGAATAGTGGCATTGAATTCTGGCAAAAATGGTTAATACCCCAAAGAGGGACTACCCTCAGCCACTGGCACTTAAAAAAGACAAAATTGGCCAACTGACAGTGGACAACATCGAGGTGGGCTCAGGGCAGTTAGACTTGAAAAGCAGAAAGAGGAGCAGGAGAGATGCATCCCAGGGTGGGCATGCATTCCAAAAAGGCCAGACAACTGGGGCAGGTGGCGGGGCTGCAGGAGTGGTATAGGGGGCCAAGGGGAGCAGGACTAATTCGGCGCAAATCACAGTTTTTCCTGAGGGGCAAATGGGCAAGTGACTCCTTCTTGTCTCTGCAGACTCCTGGAATAATTATGACCTGGCCCTCCAAGACTCAGAGAGACAGCTGGTGCCCATTACAACCAACCTTGTGGACCTGGTGTGGGGACCAGAGAGGCCCCCTGTGCCAAGTGAACCCATTTATGCCCTGCAGGATGCATTCACAGGTGATTCAATAAACCTGTTCTCTTTCCCAACTCATACTGACAGGGGTCCCCTCTAATGCAGGTCCCCACTGGTGTTTCTTTGACTGAAAAAGTCACCGTTGGAGGTACCAAAGCAACAGTTCACAAGCCTTAGCATGTACCCAAGTTGCCTGGGATGCTTGGTTAAAATGTAGATTTTCAAGCCGGGCATGATGATGCACACTTGTAATCCCAGTACTTGGGAGGCTGAAATAGGAGGATCATAGGTTCAAGGACAGCCTCAGCAAGTAGTGAGACTCTCAACAACCTAGTGAGACCCTGCTTCCAAATACGAAATAAAATTGAGCTGGGAGTGTAGCTCGAAGGTAGAATGTCTCTGGGTTCAATCCCCAGTACCACAAAAAAAAAATAAAAGGTAGATTTTCGGAGCCGGGAGCCAGGTATGGTGATGCATGCTTGTAATCCCAGTACTTGGGAATCTGAGAAAGGAGGATCGCAGGTTTGCAGGTTCACAGCCAGTCTCAGCTACTTGTGAGGCCCTCTGCAATTTAGTGAGACCCTGTTTCAAAATAAAGAATAAAAAGTAGGGCTGGGGTCTAGCTCAGAGGTAGAATGCCCTGGGGTTCCATCCCCAATACCGCAAAACAACAACAAAATGTAGATATTTGTACTACCTCCCCACAGAGGGTCTTAGTCCAGAGGTCTTCATAGAAAAATGCTGGAATAAAAAGTGTTGGGATTAAACCGGGCGTGGTGGCGCACGCTTGTAATCCCAGCATGTGGGAGGCTGAGACCGGAGGCTCTGGGTTCTCCGCCAGCCTCAGCTACCTGGTGAGGCACTCTGCAACTTAGTGAGAACCTGTTTCAAAATAAAGAATAAAAAATAGGGCTGGGGGTATAGCTCAGAGGTAGAATGCCCCTGAGTTCAATTCCCAGTACCGAAAAAAAAAAAAAAAAAGTATTGGGATTTAGCCAGGTGTGGTGGTGCACACCTGTAATCCCAGTACTTGGGAGACCAAGACAGGAAGATGGTAGGTTCGAGACCAGCCTCAGCAACTTAGCAAGACTCTGTTTCAAATAATACAAAATAGTGTTGGGAGTGTAGTTCAGAGGTAGAATGCCCTTGGGTTCCATTCCAATACCCACCCCGACATCTCCCCCCCACACACACACACACAAACACATGAGTGTTAGGATTTGAAACAAGAGAAAGCAGAAGGGAACAAACATGAGAGTTAGAGAAAGAAGGGGAAAACCCTGTGAAGAGGCAAAACACATGACAGGAGTTGCTTCTCTGAGAATGTAGTCTGGTTGGTATAGAATTTATTCGACCTTTCTGGCCCACCTGTGATGAGGAATTTAGATTTGTGAGCCAGAGGAAGTAAGTAACCAGATTTGAGGTCAGTCTGTGACACAGATTAGAGTTCATATTTGGGATGGAGTACAAAGGAAAGTTAATTGACCCAGAAAAATCTCACATCCATAATGCTGACATCATTGACACCATTTAAATACATCATAAAAGATAAGTATGCTCTGTGATTCTTGTTTGTGATAACTAAAATACTAACTAGGACTAAACTACTGATTATGAAGCAGTGTCTTGGCCACCAATCGCTCACATTTCCCTGAGAATTCTGAACAAGCCAATGGATTTGGATTTCCGGTCACATTGGGAAATCTAAGAGGCCCCATTCTACACACAGATCCATGTACAATTCTGGGTTTTTTGGTTCTTTTTAATGGTACTGGAGATTGAACCCAGAGGCAGTCTACCTTCAAGCTACACCCCCAATATGATTTTATTTCTTATTTGGAAACATGGTCTCGCTAGGTTGATGAGAGTCTTACTACTTGCTAAGGCTGTCCTCAAACCTGTGATCCTCCTGTCTCAGCCTCCCAAGTACTGGGATTACAGGCGTGCACCACCACGCCCATCTTACAATTCTGGTTTTAAAAGGAGTCAAAAGCCGGGCGTGGTGGCACACACTTGTAATCCCAGCATTTGGGAGGCTGAGACTGGAGGATCCGGGTTCGCGGCCAGCCTCAGTTACCTAGTGAGGCCCTCTGAAACTTAGTAAGACCCTGTTTCAAAATAAAGAATAAAAAATAGGGCTGGGGGTGTAGCTCAGAGGTAGAATGCCCCTGAGTTCAATCCCCAGTACTGCAAAAAAAAAAAAAGGAGTCAAAAAAGCAGGAGGGAAATTTCAAAATAGTGGCTATGATTAAATGAGTGGAAATTGTGTCCAGTTTTCTTTATCTGCTCCAATGAAACTTGCAGAATTATTTTTTTCTGCATCTTGACAGATTTTAAAGAAACTTGCTATCCAAAGCTGTTTGATCACAAATAAAACTCATCTTGTTCAGATAAAGAAAGCCAAAGCTATACTAAGAAGAGGTAGGGATAAAAGGAAAACAGTCTTCCAGTGGTTGGGACAGAATTTGCATCAGTTTTGTCACTTCCCACAAGCAAGGGGGAAGCTGCGTATCACAGGCTGCTAGTCTTCAAGGAAAAGCCATCCAGAGCCAGAACTGGGCCTCGAAACATCAAGAAGCTTAGACAAGAGAGATTTTTCTCTCTAGCCACTTGCAGGTGGTTTTTTTGTTTTGTTTTGTTTTTGTTTTTGTTTTTTTGTTTGTTTTGTTATTTATGATACTGGTGATTGAACCCAGAGGCATTCTACCTTCGAGCTACACCCTCAGCCCAATTTTATTTCTTATTTGGAAACAGTGTCTTGCTAGATTGATGAGAGTCTCTACACACTGAGGCTGTCCTCAAACCTGCAATCCTACTGTCTCAGCCTCCCACGTACTGGGGATTACAAATTTGCACCACCACGCCCAGCTTCACTTGCAGGTTTTATTTTTTATTTTTTTGTAGTACTGGGGATTAAACCCAGGGGCATTCTACCTCTGAGCTACACCCTCAGTCCTGTTTTTTATTCTTTATTTTGAGACAGGGTCTCACTAAATTGCAGAGGGCCTCACCAAATAGCTGAGGCTGGCCATGAACCTTCGATCCTCCTTTCTCAGCCTCCCAAGTACTGGGATTACAAGTGTGTGCCATCACACCCGGCTCACTTGCAGGTTTTATAAGCAGGGTAGAGGGGTGGGGCAAAGGACAGGATGTGAAAAGTTGGCTATTCAAAGATAGTTGTGTACATCAGACCATTTCAATTTGGTTTCTTTTTTTTTTTTTTTTTTTTTTTTTTTTGCGGTACTGGGGATTGAACTCAGGGGCATTCTACCTCCAAGCTATAACCCCAGCCCTATTTATTACTCTTTATTTTTTGAAACAGGGTCTCACTATGTTGCAGAGTGCCTTACTAGGTAGCTGAGGCTGGCCGCAAACCCGGATCCTCCAGTCTCAGCCTCCCAAATGCTAGGATTACAAGCATGCGCCACCATGCCCAGCTTCAATTTGGTTTCATTTGTTTTCTCAGAAATGTATTACATTCACGAATCTTGACAACATAATTCTAAATGAAAGAAGTCAATCAGAGAAGGCCACATATTGTGCTATTCCATTTATATGAAACACCCAGCATTGGCAAATCCATAGAGATATAAAATAGATTAGTGGTTTCCTGGGGCTGGAAGGAGGGGGGTATAATGGGTTCAAGGTTTCCTTTAGGGATGATGAAAATGTTCTACAATTAGATAGTGGCGAAGATTGCACAACATTATGAATGTACTTAAAGCCAACTGAATTGGTGCACTTTAAAAGAGTTAAAATGATGAGTTTAATGCTATGTCTATTTTACCACAATAAAATAAACCCTAAAAGTATATCATAGCCAGACATGGTAGTACACACCTGTAATCCTACTTCTTGGGAGGCTGAAACAGAAGGATCATCGCAGGTTCGAGGACAGCCTCAGCAACAGAGCAAGACTTTCAGCAACTTAGTGATATCCTGTCTCAAAATAAAAAATAAAATAGGGCTGGGGGTGTAGCTCAGAGATAGAATGCCCCTGGGTTCAATCCCCAACACACACACACACACACACACACACACACACACAAAGGTTTGGTTCTCATTAAAGTTTTACCTGTTTGTATAACATTTTTAAATGGCATTAAATTATCTTTAATGCCCATATCTCATATCTGGGCCTGAGTAGGATCCTTAATGCTTATGACCTTCTGCCCAAAAAAATTCCTACTCCTACCTAGGGGCCACCTTCCAGGGAGCAGTGATAGAAGATGAAAACATAAGTTCTAGAATGCAGACACAAGCATCCTAGAAAGAACAGCACTGTGACACAGAGTTTAAAGACAAGTTTAGAGAGTGACAATGTTAGCAAGTCAGCCATGCAGTCAGATAGACCTGGGTTCAAATCCCAGCTCCACCCTTGCAGTGATAAAATTCTAGATAAGTCACTTTACCTCTCTGAGACCTCAGCTTCCTTATCTGTGAAATGGGGCAAGTAAGAATTAAATCAATATATACAAAGTGCTAAGCCCCTAAAGCCCTGGCTTATTAAGTATTGAGGTTACCGAAGGGGAGAACTAAACATGGCCCCAAACCCTTTCCCTCTGTCCTTCAACCTGGGAAGTTCTCCTGATCTCTTTGTGCATGCTTATTCTCAGAAAGCTACACCACTTATTCTATGCCAAGACACCTTTTCACATACATGCTTTACAAATATGAATTCATCTGAGCCTCATAGCAATCCTATTGAGGCAGATGTTAAAATTATAACCTATACCCATTTTACAGATGCACAAAAATGAGACATAGAGGGGTTAAGTAATTTGCACAAGGTCTCCCAGCCAGGACAAAGCCAGGATTTGAGCCCAGTCTGGGTCCAAAGCCTATGTCATTAGTGACCACACAATTAAGAGTTTTTAGAAAGGGTCCTACTGCTTTGTAAAAAATGAAAAATTATTATCCTAAGGGACTAAGTGCCAAAGACAAGGTGCGCTGCTGACTCTATCTTTGGGCTCCTTTCCTTCTAGGGAGCACTTGGCAGGAGAAAGTAACTGATGTCCGAAGCCAGATGCAGAAGAATAACGAAGACCCAACGGCTGTCCTTCTGTCAGGACTTGATGAGACGGCCTGTAAGTGTGGATATATGGACATGGGTGGAAACCAGGGCCTCCCTGCCAAGCCTCCTGGCTCCTGAAGCATAGAGCTCTTCTCCAAACAACCAGGTGCCCACTAGTTACTACCAGCTGTATGGCCATGGCCTGTAGAACCTAAGAGGGGAAAGGAGCAGCAGGTCATGCTTGCAGAATAAGGAAATTAGGGGGCCCCAAGCAAGCGGGGCCATCCACAGGCCACTGGAGGAGTGGACAGACTACAGCAGTAGAGTGCTTCTCTCTCCTTAAGGGGAAGAAGACCAGCAAGCACCTCCTACCAGCCTGGTCGCTAGCCTAGGGCATTCATAGTCCCAGCTTTAAAACCAGAGTAACCCCAATCTGTCCCCACATGGCTCAGGGCTTCTTGCCTAATCCCTGTGGCTGGACTGCAGACATTCTGGGAGCCCACTAAAACTGTATACTGCCTACTGGATGACTATCTTTTTCATGGGGAAATCTGTGGCTTTCATCAACATCTCAAAGAACACCCCCCCCCTCCAAAAAAAATATTGAGAACCATTCAGAGCCAGATGATGCAAGTGTGCAGTAGCAATCTTTTGGGGCCAACGCAAATAGTAGGGCAAATGTGCTTGCCCCCAGACACATTAGCTTCAAAAGGTCCCTGTCAATTCTTTTCCCAGGGCTCTTCAACCTTCGCAGCAATGACGTCCCCTATAACCCCTTCTTTTATTCCTACACGCTGCTCACAGAGTCTTCCATCAGGTACCACTTTTCCTTGGCTTTCTGGCATGATCTTCCTCCAACTTCCACCCTCACATTGCTCTACCACAGACCCAACCCCAATTTGCAGCCTTCAGGTTGTCTGTAAGCTTGACACCTGCCTCCACAGGACCCTCTAGGAAACCTTCTGCTGGCTTTTCATGACCCCTTGACCCTTGCTCCTAAGAAATCCCAAATATTGGCTCCCTATGCCTGCTTCCTCTGTAAGCATTGGAAGGACAGTGGAACTGTGTGTGCCTCTGGTCCTTTGCACTGGTGTTAGCAGATCCAGGACCCCCCTGGTCTCTCTCCACCCAGGTTGTTTGTAAACAAGAGTCGCTTTAGCCCTGAGACCCTGCAGTACCTGAACTCCAGCTGCACAGGCCCTATGTGTGTACAGCTGGAGGATTATAGCCAAGTCCGTGACAGCATCCAGGACTATGCCTTAGGAGACGTGAAGATCTGGCTTGGGACCAGCTATACCATGTATGGACTCTATGAAGTGATACCCAAGGTAGGTGTACCAGGCCCCAGCCTGTGCCAGGCTCTAAACCCTCACTCCAGACCTGAAAAGTTTCAACTTAAGGTGGGGTCAAAGCCCTTCAGCCATTAATCAGCTGGTCAGTCATCAAATGCACAGTGTATTCCCTTCCAGGCCTCCCTGGGAAGAGACAGAAGAGGAGGAAGCAGGGATGTCTGTCCACAGAGACAAAGAAGAGGCTAGAGAAAGGATAACCTGGTCTAGCTGAGGCCTTAGAGTCAACCAAACCTGATGCTTAATCCCATCTCTGCTCCTAACTAGTTGTGCAATGACCTTGGACAAGGCCTCAACTATAAAACAAGAGTCCCGACCTCACAGGAGTTGCTCTGAGGTTTAAAGGAGATAGTACTTGTGAAGCCCAGTGGCTAACACACAGTAGGCACTCAGTAAATGGTAGCTGCCAGCTGGATGAATACCTGTAATCCCAATACTTGGGAGGCTGAGACAGGAGGATCGCAGGTTTGAAGCCAGCCTTTGCAACTTAGTGAGACCCTATTTCAAAATAAAAAAGGAGCCCGGGCGTGGTGGCGCACGCTTGTAATCCCAGCATTTGGGAGGCTGAGACCAGAGGATCCGGGTTCGCGGCCAGCCTCAGCTACCTAGTGAGGCACTCCGCAACTTAGACCCTGTTTCAAAATAAAGAATAAAAAATAGGGCTGGGGGTATAGCTCGGAGGTAGAATGCCCCTGAGTTCAATCCCCAGTACTGCAAAAAAATAAAAAATAAATAAATAAAAATAAAAAGGGTTGGGGGTAGAATGCCCCTCGGTTCAATTTCCAGGACCAAAACAAAACAAAATAGCCCATCACCTGAGCCATTCCAGAGCCCTATTGGGAATGAGCTGCCAGAGAGGGCAGTGTTAATCAAGGAAGTCTTCCAGGAGGGAAGATTAAGCTGGATGTGGAAGACTGGGAAAGACTGCTGTACCTAGACAACACCTGAAGGAGATCAAGTCTCACCTCAGCTAGAACTTCCTGCCAATCCTTTGAAAACACTACTGTGCCCTGGAGGGTGCTCCCAGCCCTCCTCTTCCTCCCTGTTCCCAACAGGACAAACTTGTGAAAGATATCTACTCCCCCGTGATGGTGACCAAGGCAGTGAAGAACCCCAAGGAGCAGGCCCTTCTCAAAGCCAGCCATGTAAGTCCCCATGTATGCAGATGTGCCTTTTAGAAGCTCCCAGTCTGATGGGTTAGAAAGCCTTCCAGAAGAGACTGAAGAAGATCTTCAAGAAACAAAGGAGTGGACACCAAACTCCTGGGCACCCACCTGCCCTTCACCCCCTCACTCTCAATATAGTGCAGAGGTTTAGATTAGCGGGCCTGGGAGGTAGGGTGTCCAGGTTCAAACTCCACCTCCATCCAATTCCTACATTGGTGGCCTTAGGCAAGTCATTTCACTTCTCATATCAGTAAAATAAGGATCAAAATTGTAATCTTAGCTGGGTGTGGTGGTGTACACCTGTAATCCTAGTACTTGGGAGACTGAGACAGGAGGATTAAAAGTTCATAGCCAGCCTCAAAAATTTAGCAAGGCCCTCAACAACTTAGCAAGACCCTGTTTCAAACTAAAAATTAAAATAGGGCTGGGAGTTTAGCTCAGATTGCCCCCTGGGTTTAATCCCCAGGACCACACATGCACAAAAAATAGTAATCTCACAGCCTAAAATTATTGTAAAGATTATACATACATATATATTTGCTTTGAGAGCTTCTTGGCACATTCTAAGTGTTAAAATACTTGTTAGCTGCAATGATTTCTTCACCCTGGCAAGAGGATGGCACACCTTTCACCTTTTTGGAATAGTCATGTTAAAATTAGTATAAGCCACTTTGTGTGTGTGTGTGTGTGTGTGTGTGTGTGTGTGTGTGTGTTACTGTGGATAGAACCCAACGGCGTTCTACCTCCAAGCTACATCCCCAGCACTAACTGGGGATTGAACTCAGGGGTGTTCTACCTCTGAGCTATACCCCCAGCCCTATTTTTAATTCTTTATTTTGAAAGAGGGTCTCACTAAGTTGCGGAGTGCCTCACTAGGTAGCTGAGGCTGGCTGAGAACCCAGATCCTCCAGTCTCAGCCTCCCAAATGCTGGGATTACAAGCGTGTGCCACCACGCCTGGCTTCCCAGCACTAATTTTTATTCTTTATTTTGAAACAGGGTCTCACTAAGTTGCCAAGGGCCTCACAAAGTAGCTGAGGCTGGCCATGAACCTGCGATCCTCCTGTCTCAGCTCTCAAGTACTAGTATTACAAGCGTGTGCCACCATGCCCGGCTTGCCACTTCATTTTTTTTTTATTAATTCTTTCTTTGAGAAAAGTTTGAAAGTACTTTACAATAGGAAAAAATAGCATAATGATCCCCCATGTCCCCATCACCCGGCTTCAACAATTATTAATCCATGGCCAATCTCATTTCATTTATAACCTCACATTCATGACCTCTACTCCCACCTCCTGCTGCTGGGTTATTTTTTTTATTTATTTATTTATTTATTTATTTATTTATTTATTTATTTATTTATTTATTTATTTATTTTTGGCACTGGGGATTGAACTCAGGGGCATTCTACCTCCGAGCTACACGCCCAGTCCTATTTTTTAGTCTTTATTTTTGAAACAGGGTCTCATTAAGTTACGGAGGGCCTCACTAGGTAGCTGAGGCTGGCCGCGAACCCGGATCCTCCGGTCTCAGCCTCCCAAATGCTAGGATTACAAGCATGCACCACCACACCCGGCTTGCTGGGTTATTTTAAAGCAAACCCCAGATATTATATCATTTCTGCTGTCAACACTTCAATGAGTATCTCTAAATATAAGAATGCTTTTGAAAACATGAGCACACTATGATCAGACATAAACACTAACGAGAATCCTTTTATATCAAATAGCCAGTCAGACCCTCATGTTTTTAAAGCTCCAATTCACAAAACAGCCTTCTAATCTTGATCTTTATCAGGGAGCCAGCAGCTGCCACAAGGATCATACCTTAGTCAGCTCCTCTACTTCCCCCACTCCAGGTGCGGGATGCTGTGGCTGTGATTCGGTACTTGGTCTGGCTGGAGAAGAATGTGCCCACCGGCACAGTGGACGAGTTCTCAGGGGCAGAGATGGTGGACAAATTCCGAAGGTGAAGGACTATCTTTCAGTGTGGGCAAGAGGGGCAGGGAGGGATCATTAATCTCCTTGCTTGGGAGACAGGAAGGAAGATCCTCCTAGTGTTTGGAAGTAGGAGGGACAGGCTCTTGAGTAGTCTGAGAACTGGGCAAGGGGTGTTGGATGACATTGCCCAGACCCACTAAAAGCAGAACAACCCAACAGCACCCTCTAGTGTCTGCTTCAGACATGCTGGGCCACTTGAGAATTTCCATTAGAAAGGTGGGCCCAGTCCAAGGGCATATAGTAGGTTTGGAATGAGACACACTGATCCAGGGTTGGGGTAGTTTTCCAATACTGGGAACTAGCTTTCTTCACTCCTACCTGCAAAATGGAGGTGGAGGGGGAATAATTGGTGTCTACAGCTGGGACTTCTCTGATTGTTAGGGCTTGGAGAGATGAACCAGCAGGTGAGGCTGGGAGAGCCAGGTGGAGCGGGGCTGCAGTAGAGGCTGCTGTGGTCTTCATTTGACCTGGTAAGATATCTGGGGCACATCCTACTGGTTGAACCCATTCAATGACCATGACTTGCCTCACACTATCTAGAGAAGAAGACTTCTCCTCTGGACCCAGTTTCCAAACCATCTCTGCTAGTGGCCTCAATGCTGCCCTAGCCCACTACAGGTATTTCAGGAGAAAGAATTTTCCAGAGTTCTCTGTGGGGGGTCTTGTGGGTGCAGAGGAAATGGGGTGGGGGAGGGAATGCTCTGGGCCCTGAGTTCACATTTAATGTTTGAGGCTCTCAGCACTGGGGGAGATTGGGAGGAGCTCAGTTTGGGGTTGGGATTCTCCTTCAAACTGAAAGGTCTAGCTAGGAATGGTGGTATATGCCTATAATCCCAGTACTTGGGAGGCTGAGACAGGAGGATTGCGGGTTCAAGGACAGTGTCGGCTCTCATCAACCTAGAGAGACTGTTTCTTTCTTTCTTTCTTTCTCTCTTTTTTTTTTTTTTTTTTTTTTTTGCGGTACTGGGGATTGAACTCAGGGGCATTCTACCTCCGAGCTACACCCCCAGCCCTATTTTTTATTCTTTATTTTGAAACAGGGTCTCACTAAGTTGCAGAGTGCCTCACTAGGTAGTTGAGGCTGGCCGAGAACCCGGATCTTCCAGTCTCAGCCTCCCAAATGCTGGGATTACAAGCACACGCCACCATACTTGGCTTAAGATTCTGTTTCAAAATAAAAATAAAATAGGGCTGGGGATATAGCTCAGAAGTAGAATGTCCCTGGGTTCAATCCCCAGGACCACAAAAAAAAATATGAAAGGCCTGAGCAACTTGTGAGAGCTTAGGACTGAGGAGTCTAGAGGGAGGCATGGGTGCTGTTAGCAGCTTTTCTATCTCCAAGTTACATATCATCTAGCTCCTTTTATTTTTTATTTTGAAAAAGGTCTTGCTAAGTTGCTGAAGCTGCCCTACAATTTGAGATTCTTCTGTCTCAGCCTCCCATGTACCAGGATTATAGGTGTGTACCACCACGTCTGGCCATATGTTAGCTAATTCTTAAAGTTCAGGAGCACTTGTGGAGAAAGGCCTGTTCACTCAGACTGAAACAACCATGATGGGCCCAAGATGTAGGCTAACCAAATACTTGGCCTCATAGAAAACCAACTGCTACAGGCTTGCCTGATGAAATTTGGAGAGCCAAACTGACCAGATGCCTCAGCTTGGCATAGGCACTGCAGAAATCAGCTGGATGACCCTCCAAGCACAGGCTAGGCATATCCCAGAACTCCTTCCCATAGTGTCCACTGGATACCCCAAAGCCTTCAGCTGCCTTGCCCCAACCCCTTCTTCCCAGTAGAGCTGGATAATGGCAGGGAAGCACTCCTCAGCTCTATGAACTCTTGTTCTCCAGCCCCCATCTCGAGGTCCCCTCCCTTCCTATGGCCTGGCTTCTTGAGGCTTCTGCTCTGGGAAGCAGCAGGAAATTAGAGGAATAATGCAGGATAGAGCATCTAGGTCCAGGGCCAACTCTGCGCTGTGGCCTCATGCAAGCCCCTTTGCCTCAGCAGGCCTTTTTCTCCTCTTGTAAAAGGAGATGACTGGCCAGGCACATTGGTACACACCTATAATCCCAGTACTTGGGAGGCTGAGAAAGGCAGTTCACAGGTTTGAGGTCAGCCTTAGCAATGTAGCAAGACCCTGTTTCAAAACTAAAAGGGCTGGGAGTGTAGCTCGGGGGTAGAACACTCCTGGGGCTCAATCCCCAGTACCACAAAAAAAGGGAGATGGCTGGACTTGATGGTGTCTAGGCTCTCCTGACTCCCACATTCTAAGCTCTTTCCTTCCTCTCCTCCCTGGGACCAAGGACTTGTTTGGTCAAGTGCAGGATAAGCAGAAGTGTGCTGCAGACAGCAACAACAGACAGCAAGTACTCTCCCAGGGCCCTTTGGGAGATCATGACTTCCCTAGAGCAGTGAGCCTGGTGTCCAGAGTAGGGACAACTCCTCTGCTTTAGCTCAGGATACCCAACACCATCACGGCCCTCTCAGCGCTCTTTCCCCTTCTCAGCCCAACCAAGGAGCTTCACCGAAACCTGTCCTCAGATGAGATGTACCTGCTGGATTCTGGAGGGCAATATTGGTATGTAGCCCCACCCAGCTGCCCCAGCTCAGAGATCCTGGGCAGCCAAAGTCTGCCAAAGCTTTCCCTTCCTGGGCCATGGGCTCCTCATCTGAGAAAGGAGAGACCTGGAATTAATGGAACCCTGATCACCCTTCTCATTTTGCACACTTGGGAGTCTCTGTACAGTGGGAACCACACAGAGACCAGAATAGTAAGGTTCCCATGCAGCACTCCTGTGAGGATTAGGAAAAGACTCTTCTTGTTCAAGTGACCTTTTTTTTTTCTTGAGTGTACGCATTATTGCACAGCCCTACCTGGCTGCACAGACCTGTGTGCCCATATTCTCACCCATTGTGCAGGCCCTGGACATGGCCCACATACCACTGACACCTGTGTACTCCTAAGTCTCCCCTCCCCTATGGCACAGGTGGGGTGATCATGTCAGGGTGGGGGTGTGAGCAAGTGAGAAAAGCAACTCTTTAGGTGTGTCTTTCTTGTACAACCTGAACACTCAGACATGACATCTGTGCATGCCTGCTAACCCTATTCCTTATAATGTGTGGACAGCCATTCGCACTGGAGATGATCTGAACTGACCTGACCTCAGAGATTTTCCCTTCTTGCACAGGGAGCAAGCGAACTGTGGGAAGCTTGGGGGAGAGGCAAAGGAAGGAATGTGCTGAACCACGGGAAGAGTGAGGAATAGTTTCAAATGGTTTCCCTGCCTCTCTCCTGTGGAAATGGCAAATGGCAGGCCCCAGCTTAACAGCCTTTGCTCAGTGTGGGTGCAATGCTGTGTATGCCTGACATAGGCAATGTACAAAGGGGAAGTGAGTTTGTGGGGGCGTCATTGGACTGGGGCGTGCTCAAAGAAGGGTGAGGCTGGGGAATTGGTCACCTCACTTCCTCTTCTCTCCTTCTGAAGAAGAAGTTCACCACACCCCATGACCTACTCCCAAGGAGGCGCCCCCAAAGCCCTGGGGCCACTTCTTCCCTCCCCCTCCCCAAGGGGGGCCCAGGACCATCCCAGCTGGTGGTTGGGGGTCAGATCTTCTGGCTTCTGGGCTTCGCCTTACTGGAGCTCTGAGATAATCACTGGGCCAGACCCAACCATGTTCACAGTGTAGAGAACCATGTGGAGAGTCGGTGCTTGCCCAGCCTGGCCTCTCATCTGTGAAATGGGGACAAAGAGGTCTGCTCTGCCAGCCTTCCCAGGGAGCTGCAAGTATCCTATAAATGGAAAACATCCAAATGTGGGAGTGTCATGATAATGTAATCTCTCTGAACCTCAGTCTCCCCATCTGTAAAAAGGAGACAAGCCCCTGCTGTCTACCAGGAAGCCAGCCTGACCCAAGGAAACCTAGAGCCACAGACTGGCCAAAATGGGTAGTATAGGGAGGAGTGTATAGGGGAATAGAGATCATCAGAGAACACAGTGACTTAAATCAAGGGCTTTGCAGAGCCCTCATGCATGGATGCTGACAGTGTGATTTTGATGATGGTAGCTATCTTCCTTTTGTCTCCCACCTGACCCTATTCCAGCCCTGTCACTTCAATACACAGAAAGCACAGGACCCCATCTCCTACCCCCCAAGCAGTAATTGGAGCTGGACATATTGGTTTTCCCTTCTCCACAGGGATGGGACCACAGACATCACCAGAACAGTCCACTGGGGTACCCCCTCTGCCTTCCAAAAGGTAAGTGCCCAGGCCCAGGGTTCCCCTCCCCAACCTCCTCCCCAGGGCTCCCAAGCAATAACCACACCAAGAGCCCTTGCATTTGAGAGGCTAAAACTGAGGCCCAGAAAGGTTAAGTAGCTTGCCCAAGTTCACATGCCTCAGTACAGAAAACCCAGTGCTCCCTGCTGTTCCACCAGAGAGATTTCATGCCACCAACAAGGCCTCTGCCCAAGCTTATCCTCACCCCATTTCAGCACATCAGTACATAAATATTTCTCTAGAGCTGTCTATGTGTCTGGCCCTGTGCTTAGCAGAAAAGAGGAAGAAAGGCATTCCAAGTGGAGGAAACCGGCACAAGCAAAAAGAGCCAGAGGGGTTAAGGAGACAATGAGGGCTGCTCACCTGGAGCAGAGACTGGGATGTATCTCTGCTTCCTCAGGGACTCTGTGGGTTGAGCATTCAGCAAGTCAAATGTGAGTCACACATTGTACTAGCAACTGAGAGAGAGAAAGAGAAAGAGAGAGAGGAGAAATGCTGTCCAGACCTCCAAGAGCTCACAAGTTAGTGAGTTGAGTCCTGTGCAAGATAACAAGCCCATGTGGGTATGTGATAAATTGGATTGACTGTGTCACCACTGGCAGTGACCAGAAGAGGCCAGCGTCAGCTTACCTCCCTCCCCTGACAGAGGAAGGCTGACTGGTCAAATGATCAGGCCCAACCTAAGATTGAGGCTGTAAGAAAACTAAAGGGTGACCACAAACATATACCAGGAAACTAAAGGGTACTAACATATACTAGAGTATTTACTCAATACATTTTGGTCCACATCTTCTTCCCGACAATCTTAGGAGCTAGGTCCTCTTATCCCATTGCAGATGAAGGAACCAAGACATAGAGAGCTGAAAGCCATTGACCCAAGCTTTTGGAGTTAGTGAGTAGCCAAGTCAGGGTTCTAGCCCAGAGAGTCTGCCTGCCACCCCCTATTGTCACTGCCCTCTCTGAGCATGTCCTCAGCACATTATAATAACCCCGGGGCATCAGCTAAAGGGAACAACATAGATGGAGCCCCAGCTTTGAGAACATCCCCCTCAGCCTCCTTTGGCCATCTTCCAAAATCTGAGTGACCACACAGTAAAATGTGTCTCCTCCACCCACCCTGCTGCACACACAGGCCTGAGCTCTCCCACCCACATGCCCCCAGGCCAAGCAGGTAGAAGCTCCCTGGCTCCTCCTACAGTCCTCTCCATTGCCTCTTCCTCTCCCTATCAGGAGGCATATACTCGTGTGTTGATGGGAAACATTGATCTGTCCAGACTCATCTTTCCTGCTTCTACATCAGGTGGGTTTTGGAGACCAGGCTGGACCCAGGGCCTCAGGCCCTGATTTCACAAGACTCAGACTTCTACCCTGGGATGCTAATAGGGCAGGGCAGATATCATCATCTCATCCCTTGTAGAAGTGAGACAATCTAGCCTAGAAAGAGAAAGGGACTCATCCAAGGCCATACAGAGGGTTAGTGGGAGAGCCAGGCCTCAAACCCAGGTCTCTTGCCTCCTAACCCAGTGTTGTTGCTCAGGCTTGAGGGAGATGGGTATGTGTTGCAGCAGTCATGGGAAGGTTCCTGAAGGAAGTAGGTGTCAATGCTAAGCCTTGACAGATGGGGAGCAATTGTGGTAGAGTCATCAGTCCAGGTAATGGGTATGATATACAGTGTACTAGAAATAGTGGGGGTCTGGCCTAGCCAGGGTGCCACTGACTTCATCTATCAGCCCCTCTCCATCCCAACCCAACATCACTGTGTCACTGCATGTTTTCTTGCTTCTCAGAAGCCTGTCTTCTCAGGCACCACCCAAGTGGGAAGGGGCAAAGTGGACAATCTAGGGTCCAGCCAAGTGACCCAGAGTGATCTCTTTTTCCTTCCAGGGCGAGTTGTGGATGCCTTTGCCCGCAAAGCCTTGTGGGAAGTCGGGCTCAATTATGGTCATGGGACAGGCCACGGCATTGGCAACTTCCTGTGTGTGCATGAGTGTAGGTATCTTCTCAGCCCCTGACCCAGGGTACCTCCTTGTGTGACACCCCCCTATGAAAGAAAACATTTCACAGGTATGGGAACTGTCAAGACCCACAGAGATGCCATGACCCCCCCACCCAAGGTCACCCAGATAGTGGGAGGTGATGCTCCACAAGGTAAATAAAGAATGATGGCAACTGGACAATTCCATGGCCTACTTGGCATCCAGGAGGGCACCAGAGAGAGGACCCAGTGGCTAGTTGGCATAGGCCTCAGAGAAATAGAAGCCAGAACCATTCTGACATGTGTGCCAGCTCCAGGTAGACAATAATGTAGTGGACAAGTACTACTACAGACACCCAGGGACCTCCAGTTACTTGCTCTTCCCCAAACCTGCTCAGCTCCAAGCTAATAAGGACAGGAAAGCTAACACCATGCCTGTGTCTTCCTTTCCAGGGCCAGTGGGATTCCAGTCTAACAACATTGTCATGGCCAAGGGCATGTTCACTTCCATCGGTATGGCTCTCAAGCCTCTCCAGTATACCATCCTATCCCAGAGCAGGGCAGGCCAGGGACTGCAGTGGCCAGTGCACCTGCCTTCAGGGAGTATGCTCGGCACCGGCACAGCCCCGGTCACACCACTACGCTCCCTCACTCCCCACTCACATGCCTATACCCAGCCCAAAATAGCTTATCCCACCCTTCAGCCCCTCAATCATACCCACTTTTTATCCTTGGGAGTTGATTTCCAGCTGTACATCCAGACTATGGAATTACCAATCAAATGCTGGAGTAACAATGGCACGCAGGGAGATGGGAGTACGCCCAGGGCCCAAGTAGGCTCCTCAGTCTTCCCTCCTGGGCCAACAGGAAGGGAGGGTGAGTCAGTTTTGCCTAGAGGGGATCTGAGGCCTAACATGTTGCCTCTGTTTAGCCAATGAGCTTCTCACAAGTTGTGGGGCCTCCAGAGCCAACAACCAGGCACCCCAGCCACTTGTCAATTGGTACAGGAAACCTGGGCTTGGTCTCCTCCCCCTGCTTAACGCCATTAGCATCTTTGTGTCTCCCAGAGCCTGGTTACTATGAGGATGGAGAATTCGGGATCCGAATTGAAGATGTGGCTCTTGTGGTAGAAGCAGAGACCAAGGTAAAGTATCACCGAGGTGGGTTGGAGTGTGGACAGTATGGCAATGACTTTCGGCTACATAGTGGGGGGTGAGGGAAGTGAAAGGGGAGGGCACATTGGAATAATCTGGAAAGCATTTTTTTTTAATGCCAATGCCTAGCCAAGTGTGGTAGTACATGCTTGTAATCCCAGTACCTGGGAGGCTGAGACAGGAAGATTGGCCAGCCTCAGAAACTTAGTGAGACCCTGTCTCAAAATAAAATAAGAAAGCTGGGTGTGGTGGTGCATACTTATAATCCAAGTACTTGGGAGGCTGAGACAGGAGAATCACAGATTCAAGGACAGCCTCAGCAACTTAGCAATACCCTGTTTCCAAATAAAAAATAAAATATGGCTGGGGGTATAGCCCGGAGATAGAAGGCCCCTGGGTTCCACCCCTTAGTGCCACAAAAAAAAAATAAAATAAATAGGACTGAGGGTGTAGCTCAGAGGTAGAATGCCCCTGGATTCCATCCCCACTACCCAAAAAATAAAAATTTTTAAAAATGTCAATGCCAGGACCCACTTGACGCCAAGCAAATCAGCATCTCTGCCCTAAACTGTTGGTTCTCGGCACACATAATAATCACCAAGGGAGCTTGTTAGAAATAAAGATTTAAAGAGCCAGGCATGGTGTCACATGCTTGTAATCCCAGTACTTGGGAGGCTGAGACTGGAGGATCCGGGTTCGCAGCCAGCCTCAACTACTTAGTGAGGCTCTCTGAAACTTAGTGAGACCCTGTTTCAAAATAAAGAATGAAATAGGGCTGGGGATATAGCTCATAGATAGAATGCCCCTGGGTTCAATCCCCAGTACTACAAAAAAATAGTATAAAAGAGAAATTATTCAATAAATGGGCAGGGGAACCAATGGTTAATCATTGGGTGATTAAACTGAATAACATCACTGTTACATCAAAATACAATCCCAGATAGACCAAAGTTTTAATGTGAACAATGAAACCATAAAAGATCTAGAAGAAAACTTATATGAATTCATTTATAATCCCAGAATGGAATGAAAAGAGACCTTTCTATACAAGACACAGAAGTCATAGAAGAAAATGTTGATGGCTCTGACTATATTAAATAGAAAATTTCTATATGAAAACAATGCTATAAACAAAATCAAAAGATCCGTGACAAAGTGGATATAGTTTGTGAGCTGGTGGTGTAACTTAGTGGTAGAGCACTCACTTAGCATGCCCAGGGTCCTGGGTTCAATCCTCAGTATCACACACAAAAAAAAAAAAAGAAAAGAAAAAAAAATGGGTTCAAGGCTCTGCAACAAATACAGCACATATGGCAAATAAAGTGTGAACTTTCTAAATTTGACTATGAGCTTTTACAATTCAATAAGATATAAATAGGCAAAATGGAAAAAATGGACATAAAGAGGCAATTCACTAAAATCAAGACAAATGATCCACACACATATAAAAGGATACTCCACTCCATCTTTAATGGAATACAAATCAAGTCAGGTATGGTGGTGCAAGCCTGTAATCCCAATACTAGGGAGGCTGAAACAGGAAGATGGTAGGTTTGCAGCAACTTAGCAAGGCTCTCAACTTAGCAAGACCCTATTTCCAAATAAAAAATAAAATCGGTCTGTGGGTGTGAGTTGGAGGTACAATGCCCCTGAGTTCAATCCCTAGTATCAAAAAAAAAAAAAAAAAAAAAGGTACAACTTTCTGGAGAACAATTTGACAATATCTATTGAAATACCTATTTAAAATCCCTACATCTTTTGTTTTGGAGATCCTTCCACCAAATATGTACCTTATGGATATAGTCCCCAAAGTTCACCAAGATGTTTATACAGCCAGGCATGGTGGGACACACCTGTAATCCCAGTACTTGGGAGGCTAAGACAGGAGAATTGCAGGTTCAAGGACAGCTTCAGCAGCGTAGAGAGACTCTCAGCAACCTAGGGAGACCCTGTTTCAAACAAAAAATAAAAAGAGCTGGGCGAGCCGGGCGTGTTAGCACTCACTTGTAATCCCAGTACTTGGGAGGCTGAAACCAGAGGATCCAGGTTTTCAGACGGCCTCAACTACTTAGTGACGCCCTTCGAAACTTAGTGAGACCTTGTTTCCAAACAAAGAATAAAAAAAAAGTGGGGGGCTGGGCGTATAGCTCATAGGTAGAATGCCCCTGGGTTCAATCCCTAGTACCACAAAAAGATGTTTATACAGTGATATTCATTTGGAGCATTGATGGTAATAGTAAAAAAAAAATTAGAAACAGCTTAAAAATCCATGACTGCTTAAATAAATCATGGTACATCTTACATAGCCCTTTAAAAGAATGAAGCAGACCTCCTTGTGTTAATACAGAACATTCTCCCAAGTTTACTATTAAGTAAGGAGGAAAGGACACTACAGAGAAGTGTGTAGGTTTCATTTTGTGTGGATGTATGTGTGTGTGTGTGTGTGTGTGTATGCCTATGCTGCATATGCCTGAAATGTATTCAAGGAGAAGACTTTCCATTTTTACTGTGTTATCTTTGTGTAGTTTAAGTTTCCTAAGTATCCATGCAAGAGCTCTCTAGAAGATGGAAATTATGTTTTTTTTCCTCTTTCTTTTTACTTGTCTCTATAGAGAGATGAATCAATAAGTAGATACATAAACGGATGGATAGAAAGATAGAAAAATCTAATAACTTGTTTTAAGATTATGGGAGTGGGACTAGGGATTAAACCTAGGGGCTTTCTACCTCTGAGATATACCCCCAGCTCTATTTTAGTTTTTATTTTGAAACAGGGTCTCACTATGTTGCTGAGGGCCTCACTGTCCCATCATCCCAAACACTGGGATTACAGGTGTTTTTTAGGATTATTTAAATGGAGGCTCTCAAGCCCTGCCCTCAAGACTCCACCTCCAGTTGGTCTGGGAGGTGGACCCTGGAATCTACATATTGAACATGTTCCTCAGGTGCCCTTGATGCCCACACTTTAAGAAGCACAGATTTATATCTAAATTTCAGGAATTAAGCAGAGGGGGCACTAAGATAGGATGTTAAGTAGTCAAGGGAAAGGACTCTGGAAGGCTTGGGTCTAGCCAGTGTATCCATGGTTGACAAGGGTCCCTGTGCCCACTGCTTCTGGCTAGAGTGCTTCCTTCTTTCCTCTAGCCTCGCTCCTCCTACTCCCTCACTTCCATGTTTTCTCACCTTCCCTGGGGGCTCTCAGTATGCAGGGTCCTACCTGACCTTTGAAGTGGTGTCCTTCGTGCCATATGACCGGAACCTCATTGATGTCAGCTTGCTGTCCCCTGAGCAGGTGAGCGCCCCTCAGCATTGCATGCCCTTTGACCTTCTCCCCCACCCTGGGCCTCTCCTGCCTCTACTCCCCTGCCCGTGGCTTCCCCCCAAAAGTTCCACACTGGAGACCCTGGAGACCCACACTGGGGATACCTCCCCAGCTCACCAAAGACTCCAAAGCTTCTAGAATTTTCTAGTCAGACCAATCTGCCCAACCTCACATAGGAAACTCTTGGGGAGTCTAAGACTGGGCCTCTGAACTCTGCCACTACAAGCCTGGAACTGTTAGTAATCCCTTCCCCTCTCTGGGCTTCAGCCTCCTCTTTTGTAAAAATGGAGGATGCCAGACCTGCTTACTCTTACTTGTGGGCCTTGAAATCCACCCATCTCACTCCTGATGAACACCACTAGGACATTAAGCAGTTGCCACAGGGAGCTGCCTGGAAGACCCAGAGAACAGCTGAGGTCTGATAGTGGGTGGGTCCCTGGATCAAGATGAGCAGCTAGAGTACCATAGCAGGGGATGGCATGGCACCAAGACCTCATCTCTTGGCAGCTCAGACCAAACCTTCTTCCCTCTACAGCTCCAGTACCTGAATCACTACTACCAGACCATCAGAGAGAAGGTGGGCCCGGAGCTGAAGCGGCGCCAGCTGCAGGAGGAGTTTGAGTGGCTGCAGCAGCACACAGAGCCCCTGTCTGCCAGGGCCCCTCGTTCCACCCCTTTGGCATCTGCTTTGCTGGCCGCCACTCTTGCTACCCTCAGCTGGAGTAGCTAGAGACTCCTGACTCCCCTTTTCACCCTCCACCTGGATGTGGGGCTCACTCAGCTCTGTTCCCCTGCACTGTGTAAGCCTGCTAGACCATCTTCTGCAAACCATTGCCCTCAGTCTCCTCCAAGACCCTGAGAGGTACACACCTCCTGTCCCCAGGGCCTGTACACCTCACTCTGGGCTCCAGTTCCAGGAGAGCAGATTGGACTAGTCCCCTCCCTCCTGTGAGCACAGCCTGCTATATCTGTCCCCTCCCCCAATAAAAACCAAGAAGGCATTGCTCCCACCCCATGGGCTCTGTGGCCTGGGGACAGCCCTACCCTGTCACCACCTGCTGAAGAGCACCAGAGCTGCTCCCTCCCACACTGGCTCCCACCCACAAGATCTTCCTATGCCCTTAAGGCTGCCTTTAGCCACCCTCACCTGCCCCAGCCCTGCAACAGCCTCCTGGTTATAGCCCATGGGACTGAATTAACAAGCCTCCCTCTTTATCTGCTATACCTGTAGAGGAAGGCAAGGTTTGGGGGTGGGGGTGACTGAGTCCTCTGCATTCAGAGTGCCACACTAGGATCAGAGAGAACAGACCAGAGTGGGGCAGGTAGGCCTAGAGCCAAAGACCAACCAGGGGCATACAGCAGCTGCCTCCCTACCTGTGAGCACATCACTCCCAAATCCTGAGTACCCTCTGTGCCAGGTGACAGTGTGGGGGGTTAAGGAGGAAGAATTTGGAGGGAATGTGGCAAGATGCTCCAGAAAATGACCCTAACAGAAGGTGGGGAACAGTATCACTATTCCAGGCTTTCTTGGCATTTGGGGAGTCCTATTAACTTTCTAAAGTCCTCTTACATTCTTTGATGGCCCTTGACTTCATGTGGGCAGAGTCTGCTTTCCCTATTTTACAGACAGGAAAACTGAACTTCAGTTTTCCTACCTGCACCTGGATGAGGACAGTAGGGTCAGATGGGCCAGTAGGCCAGCTCTTTTGCCCTTCAGCACCATGCAGAAGCTCTTAGGCCTAGCTCCCTGCCCTCCTCATTCACTGAGCCCACTGTCTGGTGAGAAGAGTTTTCTCCCACCTCAGCAAGCCAGCCCATCTGGGCTCACATCCTGCTAGATGCTTAAAACAGCCTTGCAAAGAGCCTGCCTCTGCTTTTGCATTGTGTCTGCTGTGTTGCTGGAGGCAGCTGTCACCTGTGGCTTTTGTGGTAGAGGAGGAAGAAGAGAGGCTACAGTGGGGGTGGGAACATGAGGCTCTCAGAAGCTCAGTGGGGGAGCACATGGGCTTGAGAATGTGCACATGAGCATGCATGTGAATGTGTATGTGCAAGCACTCCTAACCAGCCACCTCCAGTCTGTGCTGAAGGTGTTGTAGCTTTATGGAGGGGATCCCTATGCTGCGAACTTGTCAAATGTGATCCAAAAAAGT
Source organism: Graphiurus murinus (assembly GCA_004027655.1). Taxonomy (NCBI): domain Eukaryota; kingdom Metazoa; phylum Chordata; class Mammalia; order Rodentia; family Gliridae; genus Graphiurus; species Graphiurus murinus. The sequence continues at coordinate 29,454 of PVLC010015724.1, forward strand.
TGGGGCCAGCTCTGTAATCCAGCAAAGCTCAGTCAGAGTGCAGGGGAGGTGGGAACCAAGGCTCTGGGGGCAGAGTGCTGGGCAAAGGCATCACAAGGCCTAGTTTGCTGAGTGTGGGGATGATCTTTGAGAGTTACCACCACTGAATCTCATATCCTAAGGCTTGAGCTCTGGCTTTGCTCTCTCACCTGCTCACCCTACAAACAGCGACTACTAATAAAATCAAAATCACATCGTAATCATCATCATCGTAACCATTATGAAGTGTAATGTGCCACTATACAGAAAGCTTTGCATGCATTTTCTTGTTATAGCCTCACAACCTATGAGAAGGTACTTGGATTATTCCACTTCTACAAGTGAGGGAACGCAGTGAGGCCCTTAGAGTTTAACTAACTTGCTCAAGATTACTTTTTTCATCAAATAAGTGCAAAAAGCAGGATTCCAATCAAATAGACTACTCCAGAACCCATTCTCTCAGAAAAGGAAAAGCGCTGTAGGTCTCGCCACATACCAGTTGAGAAAACTGGGGTTCCACCAGGATCACACAGCTGAGGAGAGGCAGAGTCCACACCACACTGCTTCCCCAGGGCCTGCCTTCCCAGACTTGTCCCTGCACCCTGCACCCTTGTTCAGAGGTTGTGGCAGGTTTTGAGTACCAAACCCACTTGTAGGCCTTTCAAGCTCAAGGCAGCCTAGTGTTCTCCTTTCTTCTCTTCAGTCTGAGACCCAGGACTCCACCTCATCTCTTCCTCACAACTTTGCTGCCCCTCTTGCTCACTGCCCCAGGATTGAGACCTAGGCCACAGTCAACACAGTTCCTCCCTTCCCTGGGATCCAGATGAGGGCACTGATGGCGCCTGCTTTAAGGGCTTCGCTCTGGGTCAGGTGTGAGACATGCAAGGTGTACACAGCAGCACTGACATAGCAAGGGCTTGTGACATCATTAGGAATTGAAGATAAGTAGCTACCCCTTTGGGCTCTGGTCCTTTGTTTTTTGTTTTTTTGCAGTACTGGGGATTGAACTCAGGGGCATTCTACCTCCGAGCTATACCCCCAGCCCTATTTTTTATTCTTTATTTTGAAACCGAGTCTCACTAAGCTGTGGAGTGCCTCACTAGGTAGCTGAGGCTGGCTGCGAACCCGGATCCTCCAGTCTCAGCCTCCCGAATGCTGGGGTTACAAGCGTGAGCCATGGCGTGAGCCATGTCCGGCTCTGATCCTTTGCTAGAAGTTGAAGCTTGCCTAACCTCTCCTTGCCTGCTGACTGCTGCTGTGCAGCCCCCTTTCCCAGGAGTTAGGACTTTGGGGTTCTAGTACTAGTGGTACCAGCTGTGTGGCCTTGGGAAAGTCACTTCACCTCTCTGGTCAATTATCCCTTCTGTAAACTACTGGTACTACCTTCTTGGTGAGATTAGAGAGAAGCCCAAAAGTCCTGGATGTGGCAGCATTCTGTAAGCCAGGAAACTACACAGACAAGAGGTGAGAGTGAGCTGGGCATGGTGGCACACACTTCTAATCCCAGCATTTGGGAGGCTGAGACCAGAGGACCCAGGTTCGCAGCCAGCCTCAGCTACCTAGTGAGGCACTCCACAACTTAGTGAGACCCTGTTTCAAAAATAAAGAAAAAATAGGGCTGGGGTTATAGCTCGGAGATAGAATGCCCCTGGGTTCAATCCCCAGTACCACACACACACACACACACAAAAGAGGTGAGAGTGCTGTTATTCACCTAGCACAGATTCAACTCTTGCTTCACCTTTGAAGGTAGATAAAGAAGAGATTTGGAACTCCAATTTTAAATATAAATAGCCAAAACTAAAAAGGTTTTGGAACAAGACTCTAATCTGTGTTTTTCCAACTCTGCTCCCTGGAGCCTACATTTCCTGAGAAGCACTGTAAAGGCTGCCAGAGAAAGCAGAACTCCAGCAAAAATTGGCCCTCATGGACTCCCCAGAAAATTGTACTTGAAGGAGTTGTGGGGCCAGCTTCATGGGTGTATGCCCTGTGGATTCACTCAGGAACTTGTGCTTAGAAAGGCCCTGCGTTGGGCTTCTCTTAATGCTCTCTCTCGTCACCTGGCATAAATCCTTAGTAATTGTTTAAAAGGTCCCCACATTTTCATTTTGCACCAGACCAATTCCATATCCAGTCTTGAGTAGGCCTACATGACAAACAAACAAGCAAACAAATATCTAGTTCAATCCCTTCAGTGTACAGATGAGAAGGAGGAGGGACTTGCCCAAGGTCACAAAGCCTATTGGGGCCAGAGCCTGTAATGGCTCCTCTCTCACTTTCAGTGTATGTAACTGTCACTCCATATTGCCTCAAATGAACAAACTGAGGCTCACAGAGACCTGCTTGAGGTCATGTATCCATGACAACAATGGTGATGGTAGTATTGAGCTGCACTTCTTTGCATATGTGTGGAGGGGAGGGGGTTCTGGGGATTGGACCCAGAGGCATTCTACCTCCAAGTTACTCAGCCCTTTTTTATTTTTTGTTTTGAGGAAGAGTCTCACTGGGTTGTTCTTGAACTTAAAATCCTCCCCTCTCAGCCTCCCCAATACTGGGATTACAGGGATGTGCCACCACATCTGGCTGAGCTATATTTCTTGATGCTTTGAATCCTTCTTGGAATAGAAAAGGTAATGGGTAAGTTAATACATACACACACACACACACACACACACACACACACACACATATAATCTCCAAACTGTTTAGTTTTTTTTGTGTGTGGTACTAGGGATTGAACCCAGGGGCATTCTACCTTCGAACTACACCCCCAGCCTATTTTTTATTCTTTATTTTGAAACAAGGTCTCACTAAGTTGTGGAGGGCCTCACGAAGTAGCTGAAGCTGGCCGCAAACCTGACTCCTCCTGTATTGACTTCCCAAGTACTGGGATTACAAGCGTGCGCCGCCACACCCGGCTAGATATTTCATTTTTAAATGATAACTAATTCAGGCCTCATTTGTCTATCAGACAGTTGGCTCCAGCTGTTCATTAAGTTGAGGGCTCAGAAGGGGCTGGGCTTGCTCCTCTTCCCCCAGTAAACCCACATCAGCAGTGAATTTTACCAACTCACTAGGCACTTCCTCAAATCAGTAGTTGGGCAGTCTTGCTGCCAGAAAAATATAAATATGAGTCAGTCATGGTGGCGCACACCTGTAATCCCAGCCACTCAGGAGGCTGAGACAGGAGAATCACAAGTTCGAGGCCTGCCTTAAGCAACTTATTGAGATCCTGTTTTGAAATTTTAAAAAATGTAAAAAGGAGCCGGGCGTGGTGGTGCACGCTTGTAATCCCAGCATTCGGGAGGCTGAGACCGGAGGATCCGGGTTCGCGGCCAGCCTCAGCTACCTAGTGAGGCACTCTGCAACTTAGTGAGACTCGGTTTCAAAATAAAGAATAAAAAATAGGGCTGGGGGTATAGCTCGGAGGTAGAATGCCCCGAGTTCAATCCCCAGTACCGCAAAAAAAAAAAAAAATGTAAAAAGGGTTGGCAGTGTAGTTCAGAGGTAGACCATCCCTAGGTTTGATCCCCAATACTACAAAAATATAGAAAAAATTGAAATACGAACGATTTCAGTAGCCACCGTTTCTCATTTGTCCATCCTTGCACCCCAAGGCTGGAAGTGGGAGGTGCTCCCTGAACCCCCACTCAACAAGCCCTTGCTCCGAGGCTGGCCCATCTCTTCACTTCCTTGTTTCTTTTTGAAACAGGAACTTAGCAAGCAGCTCAAATAGGGTAGGACGGGTGGTTGAGAAAATCCCACTGGGCCATGGCAAAATGAAGAAACTGACATGCTGGTGTTCCTGCTAGTGGGTCCCAACATGCTTTAGGCCCTCCTGCCCTCTACACCTCCTAAGTTTGAAAATAGTTTGGGCTAAGGGTCCCTGCCATTGACAAGATACACTGGAGATGAGCAACAGGGTCATGTGGCAAAGATTCAGATGAAGCCCAGAAGACAGAGAAGCAAGTACAAAGTGGACATTGTAAGAAGAAGGTGGTTCCAAATGGTCACCAAGGTCTTCCTGGATTTGGCAAGAAGGAAACACCAGGTGGGAGTCTGGAGCCACCTGACGTGGGATCACCCACCAGGTCCCCAACACTTTCCATGAGCTGGGCACTGGACCTTGCTGGTCATCTGTCTAGAAACCCTGGCCACACCCATAATCAACAAGTGAGGCCCTCATTATCATGTGACTGTCTCCTCTAAGACTCACGCCTGTGATGTCACTTGCCCCAGGTCATGGTGATCAAAGGACACTTGAATCCAGTTCTATCTGCCTCCATTTCTAGGACGTATTCTTCTGCTCCTCCTCTTCCCTAGAGCTCCAGACAACTTTCCTCCTGGAGCAAAGGGCCTACTGCTCAGGCACCTTTGTCCTCATGACCCTAGGACACAGTCCTAGGCAGAACTCACCCAACACAGTCCCCCAGATCCCCCATAGAAAGGTCCTCCAGTGCAGCCTGGGTGTATTTTGTTGTTTTGTTTTGTTTTCTGTTTGTTCATTTGTTTGTTTGTTTTTTGAGGTATTGGGTATTGAACCCAGGGACATTTTACCTCTGAGCCAAACCCCCAGTCCTATTTTTTATTCTTTTATTTTGAAACAGGGTCTCACTAAGTTCCGGAGAGCCTCACTAAGTAGCTGAGGCTGGCCGCGAACTTGGATCCTCTGGTCTCAGCCTCCCAAGTACTGGGATTACAAGCGTGTGCCACCACACCCGGCTCCCTGGGTATATTTTGATCTGGGCACCTAAGTCCAGCTTCCCCTTCTGAGGGTAATTATCACAGCTGCCTGCAGGTGTTTTTTGTTTTTAAACCAAGACTTTATCATGAGTTCAGAGCTCCAGAGATGACTGTCTTCCCCTCTCAGGGGCTCCCCAGTGTCCCCAAGCTGAAAGCTCTCCACGAACTGTGTGTTCACAAGCCTGCCACCCCTTGTCTCATTGACCTCCTCTGCCCTCTTCTCCTCTGCAATTTCTCCCTTTCTGCCATCTTTCCCTAAGATGACCATCATGAAATCTGCTAATGGGCTAGGCTGCTAAAGTTGGCCTCACCTTGGAAATACCTGGGTATTTTCAAGGGGCTATGTAGTCTCTGCTTGGTCATCTCTAGAGACAGGAATATCACCTCTTATCAGTGCTGAATAGTACTGTTGGGGTGATAGTTGATTCCTCAACTCAGGAACTCAGGATCTGTGGGGTCCTTGGCTAACATGATGGAAAAGCATGTCAGCATGTGCCAGTTAGAGACATGGACAGAGGTTTATTTAGGGAAAAGGGAAGAAATATACATTCAAGAGAGAACATGGGCCACCTCAACTTGAGAAAGGCATTTGGGGGAGTTCAGTACTCTCTTCTTCTTCTTCTTCTTCTTCTTCTTCTTCTTCTTCTTCTTCTCCTCCTCCTCCTCCTCCTCCTTTTTTATTGCAGTACTGGGGATGGAACCCAAGTATACCTCTGAGCTATACTTCCAGCCATGTTTAATTTTTTTTTTCTTTTTTTTAGTACTGGGGATTGGATCCAGGAGCATTCTACCTCCGAGCTACACCCCCAGTCCTATTTTTTATTCTTTATTTTGAAACAGGGTCTCACTAAGTTGCAGAGGGCCTCATTAAGTAGCTGAGGCTGGCTGCGAACCCAGATCCTCCTATCTCAGCCTCCCAAGTACTGGGGTTACAAGTGTGCACCACCACGCCCGGCTCAGGGCTCTCTTTCATGATGAGTGGGCTAGAGGAGGTACGTGAGGATGATCTCAGTCCGGTAGTCCCTGAAGCAGTTTATGGTGATCTGGTCAGCTTTAGGGAGGATGATCTCAGTCCGGTAGTCCCCAGGCAGTTTCTGGTGGTCTGGTGGGTCAACCTTAGGGTCCTCAGGCTGATTGAGGTCTTCATTGTCTGATTTACAGATAAGCTGGAGAGTATCCTAATTTATAGATTTCTCAAAATATCGTACCTGTCCTTTTTTGTGGTACTGGGGATTGAATTCAGGGGCATTCTACCTCCGAGCTATACCCCCAGCCCTATTTTTTATTCTTTATTTTGAAACAGGGTCTCACTAAGTTGCGGAGGGCCTCACTAGGTAGCTGAGGCTGGCCTCGAACCCAGATCCTCTGGTCTCAGCCTCCCAAATGCTGGGATTACAAGCATGCGCCACCACGCCCGGCTTCGTACCTGTCTTGTTAACAATGCGCAGAGCATAGTTTCTTTCAGTCAACTCTAGGATCTATAGATTTCCCAGAAATTTGGGAGAGTCAGGCCTGGGAAAGAAAACTGGTTTGGGGAGTAAAGGCTGAAGCACTTCAGCTCCAGGTTTTGTTTTGTTTGTTTGGCTTTTGGTTTTGGGGGGGGGTTGTTTGTTTGGGGGGGTTTTGTTTTGTTTTTGCAGTACTGGGGATTGAACCCAGGGACATTCTACCTCTGAGCTACACCCCAGTCCTATTTTTATTCTTTATTTTGAAACAAGGTCTCACTAAGTTGCAGAGGGCCTCACTAAGCAGCTGAGGCTGGCCACAAACCGGGATCCTCCTGTGTCAGTCTCCCAAGTACTGGGATTACAAGCATGCATCACCATGCCCGGCTCCAGGTTCTTACATTAAAGTTATATTTTACTTTTCCTTCCTGTCTCTCCTTTCTACCTACTTATTTCTTCTACACATCTGAATAGCCAGAATTTCTTCCTTGGAATGAGCCTAAACCTTCCATTTTTCCATTCCCCCATCATTCCCAGCCATATACATACATCCCCCTTCTCTGTGTGATAACTCTTGGAAGTCAGCTTGCTTCAAATTACCCACCCAACTCTCTAGGCCAAATTCAACAGGTGTTTAGTGCCTTACATGTTGACAAGGACCTCCCTATACATTACCCCCCATAACCAGTCCTATATACTGCAGTTGTGCAAATGATGCAACTTCCAGATGCCCTCCTCAGCCTGTTCACTCCCCTCTAGGCCTGCTTCAAAGTGGCCCCATAGCATATAATGTAAGCACCTGACCCAACATAAGGCATCAAGAGAAGGCTATATACTTGAGAGGTTAAGACCTGAGGATCACAGGTTCAAGGCCAGCCTCAGCAATGTAGTGAGACTCTCACCAACCTATTGAGACCCTGTTTCAAAACACAAAATAGTTTCCTTTGCTTTGCAGAAGCTTTTCAGTTTCATGTAATCCCATGCACTGATCCTCCTTTGAGCTGCCTGTGCTTTTGGGGTCCTGTTGAGAAAGTTTTGACCTGTGCCTATGTGTTCAAGTGTTGGTCCTATGCCCTCTTCAAGTATCTGCAAGGTCTCTGGTCTGACATCCAGGTCCTTGATCCACCTTGAGT
>PVLC010015725.1:0-11733 GCA_004027655.1 Graphiurus murinus
AAGTATTAAATAAACAAATAAATTCACATGAGCTTACAAAAGGGAAAATTTTTTCTTGCTATCCATTTGGCCAATTTCAATGAGTGTTTTTCTTTTTTTTTAATTTTTATTTTTATTTATACATTGTAAGCATACATCTCTGTTAGGTGCAAATTGATAACGATACATGTGCTCACAATTCTCATTTGACCCCTTCCCCCACCCTGCTCCCTTGCCCTCCCTCCCTCTCAAGTTCACTTTAGTGAGTGACCTTGATATACATTAGTGTCACCCCCCCCGCCCCCGTCCAACCCCCTCAGCTAAATCAACTTCTTTGCTTTCGAGGGTCTCTCCTTTTTCATCTAGAGACCCTCTTATGCCCCATCTTCTCCCTAGCATCCGCAAATTAGGGAGAACATATGCTTTTTTACTCTTTGTGACTGGCTAATCTCACTTAACATAATGTTTTCCAGTTGCCTCCATTTCCCTGCAAATAACATGATTTTGTTCTTCTTTATGGCTGAGTAAAATTCTGTTTTTTCTTCTTTTACTGTGTGCGTGTGTGTGTCTGTGTGTCTGTGTGTGGTGTATTGAACCGGGGCATTCTACCTCCAAGCTACACCACGAACCCTTTTCATTTCATTTTGAAATAGAGTCTTGCTACATTGATGAGGCTGTCCTTAAACCTGCAACCCTCCTGTCTCAGCCTCCCTAGTAGGGGAATTACTTGGGCACAGCCCAACATTTTTCAAAGATCCTTCTCATGAAGCATGAAGGACAGATTTGGGGGCCATAAAAGGTAGGCAATGTGAGGCAGAAAATGCTTAAGAAGCTGTGGCTGGGTACTGGTGATTTGTATTTAACTAGACTCCTGGCAGAGGATGAAAGGAGAAGTAGAGTGGGAATTTCAGAGGAAAGATCATCAGGTGACGTAATGAATGTCGTGTGTACGACAAGAGGTGAATTCTGGGTGACCGACTTACTCAGCAGTGTGGATGACAGGACTCCTCCCTGAGAGGGCTGAACTGGTGGAGGGGAGCACATTTATGGAACAAGATCTGTAGGAACGTGATGTGGGACATGTTGACCTTGAGGTACATGGCAGGCATCACAGAAAAGGCTGCCAGGAAGGCTGTGTCAGAGTAGTAACTTGATACTCACCAAGATATTTGGTCTGGGTTTTAAATACTTAGTAGAGGAAATCGGGCTCCTTAATGCCTTATTATTTTTTTTTAAGAATAATAAGGCATAGAAGTACTGATTTCTTTCAGATGGAATGTAGCAATTTAGCTCTTTGAAGGAAATGTGTTCAATATTCAGCACTGGCTGGTGCTATTATCTGGTGATGTATCCAACTCTCTGTTGACAGATGTTTTTTCCTACCAGAGGATCATCTATCTATTTTCCTCCCTCCCTCCCTCCCTTCCTTTCTTGGTATTTAACCCAGGAATATTCTACCTCTGAGCTACACTGCCAGCCCTTTTTATTTTTTTGTCTCCCTAGGTTGTTGAGAGTCTCACTAAGTTACTGAAGCTGGCCTTGAACCTACAATCCTTCTGTCTCAACTGCCCAAGTGCTGGGATTACAAGTGTGCACCACTGTGCCTAGCTCATTTTATTTTTCTGTCATATAATTTCTTTGCCTGGGATGTCATCTCATTGTTTCTGTGACTTTCACGTTTCCAAATGAAGGAATATTAATATTAACTTGGGAAATGTTTTACTGAACAAAGTTAAATTGATTTCAATGTTGCAACACATCTTGGAGTCATAATTAGTCTAATGTGAGGGGGGATACAGTATGACACATTTCCCTAAATATTCAGAGATAGAGATGACCTTGAAAAAAAGTGCACTAACAGCTCATGTTTGGTGTATTATTCTCTGGGAAAATCATTATTAAATATTAAGTCTCTCACTTGAGCAGTATCTTTTCTTCAATTTTCTCATTATGGCTCAAAAAAAAACAAAAACCAGAATGACTACAAGTGTCCTTTCCCAAGAAATTCAATATGATTTGTCTGCAAAATTGAAAAAAAAAAAAGTGTTCATTTACTTTTCTGGAAACTGAAGCTAGATAAACTTGTGCATGCTTCTTATAACCCTGTCACGGTGATCATTAGGGAGAAATTTCTGATCTGTACAGAAGGTCATTGTCATCCTTCATCCTTAGTGGGCACTGAGCACATGGCGGGCGTGTTTGGAATTAGGAAGGAGGCAATGATCAGGACAAAAGAGAGGAGTAAAGGATCTACTTTTTCAGATTATAATAAACTATTGATAGTGCATAGACATATAGGTAGCTGAGCACAGGGAGTTCTCAAGTACTTAGCACCCACAGTGCTCCACGGCAGCGTCCAAATGATGGGAAACAGAAGAAATGCAGACAGATACATTTGCTAGACATTTTCTATCAGACCGTTCAGAAAGCAGCCAAGTAAACAAATGCATTTAAAAATATACTGTCAAGATAAGAAAGATTTAAAAAGGAAGAAGAACAGTTTCACAGTAAAAGACTTAAAAGAACAGGAAAATTAAATGTAGACTGTGATCCCAAATTGAATCTTAGGGGATAAATAGCCACAAATGATATCCTTAGAATAAACAAAAATTTTGCCTATGAACCGTGGATTGGGTAGTCTAGCAATCTTAAATTTTCTGATCTTGCTAAGAGGAAAGACACACCAAAGTATTTAGAGAAAAGAAGGGGCAAAATATTTCCAACAATCCTCAAATGGGCCAAAAATATAGAAGGAAGAATAGAAATGGAGAAATAGCAATAAAGAAAATGGAGAAAATGCAAATAATGAGTGTATCTGGGATAGTCTAGATGATAGTTCCTTGTACTATGGTTTTAATTTCCTGTGAGTTTAAAATTATATAAAATGGTTCTTATTGCTGCACATCAAAGGAAACCATCAAGAATCTAAAGAGAAAGCCTATGAAATGGGAGAAGATTTTTACCACTTATCCCTCTGACAAAGGATTAATATCTAGAATATATAAAAGAACTTAAAAGACTTTACACTAGAAAAAACAAATAACCCAATCAAGAAATGGGCAACTGAATTGAATAGACACTTCACAAGAGATACAAATGCCCAAAATACAAATGTACAAAATACTAACATCGATGGTATGTACATATATTAAAATCCCAATGTCATTCTCAGTACTTTGTATGGGAGGGGGGAAAATGGGCAGTGGGGGGGGCGCCAGTAGATAAATGAAAAAAATGTTCAATATCATTAACCATTAGGGAGATGCAAATCAAAATTACACTGAGATTCCATCTAACTCCAATCATAATGGAAATCATAAAGAAGTCAAATAACAATAAATGTTGGCAAGGATTTTCTACCCTGTTGGTGGGATTGCAAACTAGTTCAGCTGCTATGGAGATCAGTGTGGAGATTCCTTAGAAAACTGAGAATGGATCCACCATATGATCCAGCTATACCACTCCTGGGTATCTTTCCAAAGAGGTTGAAACTGGAGGACTACAGTAATATATGCATACTCATCAGAGCAGCACAATTCACAATAGCCAAATTATGGAACCAACCCAGGTGTCCATCAACAGATGAATGGATTACAAAATTATGAGAAATACACACAATGGAATTCTACTCAGCAATAAAGAATAAAATAATTTCATTTGCATGAAAATGGAAGGACTTGGAGAATATTATATTAAGTGACATTAGCCTGTCATAGAAAGTGAAGGGATATAAGTTTTCTTTAATATGCTCAAGCTAGGGAGTAACTGGGATAGCAGAGGGATTCCAGATAATGAAGAAGAAACCTTAGTGGAGCCAGGGAGGTGGTCTAAGGGAAGGGGAGGAGGAAGACTGAGGTTCATTATTGAAAATACTAACATCAATGGTATGTACATATATTAAAATCCCAATGTCAATCTCAGTACTTTGCCTGGGAGGGGGGGAAATGGACAGTGGGGGGGCACCAAGTGCTGTGTGCATATATGTTAATATCAACATGATTTGCATTATGATGTGAGAACATAATGCACCAATAAAAGCACATGAAAAAAAGAAGAAAAATATATAAAATACTAATGCACTTTGAGGATGGAAGAAAGGTTTTCAGCAAGTATTTATTGCCCCTTTCCCTTTTGCGTTTTACTCCCTGCCTTGCTGTGTTACATTTTCCAAGTCTCATTTAGAATTTCAGCAATAGAAACAGGTCTGCTGTTGTAGGTATTCCATATTGAGTAGAGCAGTGCTACCCCAATGGATTTGAGGAAATGGATCTTTTATAGTACCAGACTTTAGGTAGCATTCTGTTACCAGCTGAAAGGAGTTGAAAACCATTCTTAAACACTTAGCACAGCTTCGAAAGCTGGCATTTTGTTTGGAAAAAAAATCCACATGTAACAAACTTAAAACAAAAACAATACTGACATTTAAGAGCAAAAGAACTGACCTTACCTTCATTTCCTTTAACACTTGAGAGAAACAAAGTTCCTTCAAGGCAACTACGATGTGTCCGTGTCTTTCAGTTGAATTATTCCAGTATTTCTAAGATTGGGTCAAATTTATTACATGCAACACATACTTGGCAACAACAGCCATTCAGTGTACTCACTTTATGCTTTCTCTCATTAATGGAGTCACATATAAACCCATAGGTGTCCACTAACATAATTATCTCTAATTTTTTTTAGAGTAAGTGTTCATTCGCATGCAGGTCAATATATGAGTTTGTGTGTATTTTAGAATAGATAACCATGTGTAGAAAACTAAAAGAACCCAAATAGATTTTTTTTAATTCTATACTATAGTAAAATTATTATTTCAAGTAGTCATGAAAAGTACTGCAATCATATGATTTATAAAGAAAAATTCTACCTTTGACTTGTGAAAAGTGGGTACTTATATAATATAAAATCTAGATGACCCTATTTTAATGGCTTAACTTTGGTTCTCCAGGTTGCCATTTTAATCTCTTCGTTTCCCAGGCAAGGGAAGAATACCTGATCTGTTTTGTTCGAATGTGTTAAAATTCCACAATAAAGACAATACATATCCTCAAAATTTACTGTCTTATATGTTGGCAACAGCTTCATCTTTTATAATTGTTCATGTATTTATTTTTTAATGAGATAAAAAACCAAGCTTCACATTTCTACTTTTAGCTATGTTGGAGTGTTTTACAGCAGAACACTCATCTTTCTAGGAATTAAAAAAGAAATCTTGATGAAACTTTAAAACACAGGTTTAAAAAAGTAGGATGGAGCTACTAAAAGAGCTGGTCTTCCAGGGCCAGATCCTGGAGAGAAGGAAATCTGATTGAAATGAGCTAAATTTTTTGCACATTGGTTTCCTCCATAAGGCATTTAATGAATCTTAACTTTGGCCAAGATGTTATTAAACTAGGTAAAGGGGCTGGTAAGAGTCCTAAAACACAGAAGAGCTATCAGGGATTTCGCACACATACAACAAATGAAGTTCTAGTCTGTCAAAGCAACTAGAATTTGATTGACCAAGATTTCAGTGACAAATAAGGTTCAAAGAAGTGAGACTGATATTCAAGAGCTGCTGTCCTGTTGAGCATCATCCGCTAAAGCTACAGGGGACAAAATGTAAGGAGCCTAACAGAAAGGATATAAAAAGAAGCCAAATATGGCTGAAGACAACTGCAAAGTGAGAAAAAGAAGGTCATGATATAATGATTAAGGAGCCAAATCATCAAAAATGCATAACGATTGGAAGTAAGTATGTACCCAACATCGGAGGACCTCTATATACATAGCAAAGATTACATAGACTCGAAGAGAGACATAAATTATAATGCAATAACAGTAGGAGACTTCAAAACCCCAATCGTAGCAATGGGCAGATCATCCAGACAGAAAATCAGTAAGAAACATTGGTCCTAACAGACATATATGGAACATTCTATCCAACAGCAATAGAATGCACATTCTTCTTCAGTGCAAATGAAACTTTCTCTAGGATTGCTCACATGTTAAACCACAAAACAATCTCAAAATTTTAAGAAGATGGACAACACTATTTGGTATATTTTCTGATCATAGTTGTATGAAACTAGAAATTAGTGACAAGAGGAATTTTGGAAAATTCATAAATCCATAAAAATGTTCCTGAATAACCAATTGGCCAATAAGAAACTGAAAAGAAAATTAAAAAAAAAAAAGAAAAAGAAATTAAGCTGGGCATTTTGGTGCCTGCCTGTAATCCCAGAATTTAGGAGGCTGAGACAAGAGGATCACAATTTCATGGCCAGCTTCAGCAATGTAGTGAGATTTTCATCAACCTAGAGAGACCCTGCTTCAAAATAAAAAGTAAAAAAAAAAAAAAATGCTAAGGGTGTATATTTTGGGGGCTGTTGGAAGCATTGGTAGTATTCACCTTGTTAGCAGCATCCGGGACCACACGTAGGCATGAAACCCAAGTGCAGTCCCGAGTGACCATTTTGGGTTACTTTTTATACAGGCAAACTACAACTTTGGGGTAAAAAGTTCACTTTTCCATAGGATGGGTAAAAAGTTTTACATTTTTATGGTGTGAGTTGTAGTAGGTAACTAAATATACCTTCTGCAGGTGCGCAAACAAGGTGAGGAGAATAAGAGTTAAAAGTTAATAGCAAACAAGAGTTAAAAGTTAACAACAAAGTGGGAGGACAATAATCAAAAGTCAGTAGTCAGCTTGGAGTGTTAAACCCTATCATGCAGGCAGGCTGTTTTGAACCATGAGATTTATCTTTAGGAAACGTTGCATCAGCCTCCTGAGGCCTTGCTTGAGTTCCAACAAGATCATGCTTATGGTGGTGGGAGTAGCTAATGTCAGTCACGTCGTTTCTTAGTTATTTATGTACATTCCCTAACTAGGAATCTGCCCCAAAGTAAGCACTCTGCAAATATTTATTGTTTGTTACTAGTAGATCTAAATCCAGGATATAAATTAGAGCCAATATTGTATTCAATATTAGATATGCTACATGATTTGCCTTTGTTTTGCTCTTTCTGGAAAAGAAGAGGAAAAGGATCCAGAAACTGGGACATCACTGGCAAACATTGACAAGATGTGTGTGCCCTGGCATGAGCTAAGCTTCTCCTAAGTTTTCTTGGAGATTCGAGGGTCTGTCTGTGATCTTACACATATGTTTATGATCAGACTTTGCTTTTGTCTCCAGATGAGGCTGAACATTAGTAAAAATTTCCATATATCTTCTTATCCAATTACTCTTTTGAGTGCCAGGCATTTCTACTAGTTGTGGCTCTAGATAGGTCCCTAAACATTTAGCCATTAAAATCATCGCAAATTGGCAAATTAACACCTGAGAATGTTTCCTTGGTGAAGGAGCCTAGACGGAAGGTGAAAGCTATCTGTTTTTGGGTTTTTTTCCTTTTATTTTTTTGGCATTGGGGATTAATTTAGGGGAATTCTACCTCCTAGGTACACCACTAGCCCTCTTTATTTTTTATTTTGAAACAAGGTCTTGCTAAATTGCTGAGGCTGGTCTTGAACTTGTGATCCTCCTGTCTCAGCCTCCCAAGTACTAGAATTACAGGCATGTACCACCACACTTGGCATGTGAAAGCTCTCTTCAGGTGTTTATATGATGAAAAATGTTTCTTGAGCAACTGACTTCAAATATACACACACACATACATATATGACACAAAGAATAATAGAAAGTGGTTGTGATTGTGTCTGGGAAATGTCAATCTTCTTTTTCAATGATCACTCTGACCAGATGACACACAGTTGATGATTCACTTGCCCAGAGGATATTATGAGCTAGATCCAAACATTAAAAGCAAAAAAAAAAGGCATAAGGAATTTTGTTATTTTCATTTCCTCTTTTACATTTAATTCCACACATTACAATTAATCATAGTCTATACTATTAAATAAACCTTACAGGCAACTCCATTTCAGAAATGAAGAATACGAAGTGCAAGATTGAGCTTCTTAACCAACATCTGACAGCTAAGTATGTGGAAACCATGACTCAGTTAGCTGGCCCCCAAAAAGGAGGGTTCCCCTGACAAACTGTGGGAGTAGCTCCTTTCAAAATGTGTGATTCTGAGGTTTAATATAAATAGGACAGGAATAAAATCCTTGCTCCACTCCAGTCAACCATTTACTTTCTAACACGGGAAGCTGACATATGGTTGTCTCACAGGCCCTTCAAACTGCAAATAAAAGGCACTTCTTTTCAGATTCTCTATCTCAACAGAAATGCTGAGGAAAGCGTGAGGTCTTTGCAGGAAGATTTGCGGGTGAATAGGAAACAAGGAGAAAAAAAAAGCAACAAGATAAAAAAAATATATGCTGAGCATTAAACTAAAGGAAGCTTTGGTTTCTTTTTTTAATATACTTTTTATCAGTGTATTGTAATTAGACATCATAGTGAGGCTCAATGTGATATCAACTTATGTGCACAGGGCACAGAATTTGGTGGGATTGGATCCATCCCACACTCCATCTCTCCCCGTGCATGACAGTGTCTACAAATCACTAGATACTCTTCTAGCCTGAGAGATAGAATCAATTTTTAATCTTTTAAATCTTGGACTGGACTTAGTAACTCATTTCTAATATGCAAATTATGGTAGAAGAGGTGGTGTCTTGGGTCTATGACCATAAAAGGAACTATGCTTCTAAGAAAAATGGCAGACTTCCTTCTTTTCTCTTAGATTCTTTGCTGTAGGTCAAGGGAGTTGTCATACGGTGGAGTCATTAAAGAAGCTGTACTGAAACGCTCTTGTGGAAAGGACCCGAGACCTCTTGTCAACCAGTGAGTGAGCCATCTGGGACATGGAACCTCTAATTGTGGTCAGGCTTCCACATCACCTCGGCCCTGACCAATAACTTTACTGAAACCTAATGAGAAACCTTGGAGTAGAACTATCCAGCAAAGGCATTTTCCAATTTCTGATGCATGGAGACTGTAACATACACTTTTGTTGTTATAAACCAGTAAGTTTGGGGGTAACTTATTACCCAAAAGTGATCAGTAATAATACAATTATGCTGAAGTAAAAATCAGGACCACAGCAATAACAACAACAGAAACATCTACCATTGAGGTGAACTACATAAAGCTGCTGTTATTCTATTTTGGCAGACACTGACTATTGAACCCAAGGCATCATGAATGCTAGGCAGGTGCTCTACCACCGAGCTACAGACAGCCCCAGTCCTGAAACTGCTGTTTTGTAGATTACATATCAGCCATTCCATATGGGCCAATCTATCACAGGAGAGCAACCAACTTGATTCATTCCTGGTTTGGACCGTATTTTGGTCTCCTTGGATGCATTTGCTAAAGAGTTTTGCTGTTTTCCAAATATGCTACTTTTTTTTTCAAATCACAAGGCAATGTAGTCATAACTTTCTGACACTCAGTCCTGATGTAAGAGTTGGAAACTCATTCTTTGTGTATTATCTCTTGATTTAGACATGTAAGAGAAAATTATTAGCAAATGATCATTCTCTCTTTCAAAAGGTATTTGGGGTTTGGACTTGGAAGAAATACTTGAATAAATGATGACATATGCCTCAAATGTCTTACACAACCCTAATTACAGAAAGCTATTTTCTTCTGATCCTTAGAAATACTGGGTAGATGTTCTTAGGACATCATGCTTTCTTTGTGTCTAAAAAAGAAGACAGGAAGGCATACAAACCATCCAGTCTGTTTGTAATTACCTTGGAGTGCTGTCCTCATTTAATCCCATTAGCTAAGATGTTTA
The DNA here is from genome assembly GCA_004027655.1 of Graphiurus murinus. Classification (NCBI taxonomy): domain Eukaryota; kingdom Metazoa; phylum Chordata; class Mammalia; order Rodentia; family Gliridae; genus Graphiurus; species Graphiurus murinus. The sequence goes on from PVLC010015725.1 coordinate 9,724, forward strand.
ACTGGCCCAGGTAATGCAAAATTAGCTTATTGATAATGTACTATCTCTTTCGGCACAACTTTTCTCATTTCCACATTTCTGGGGATGACATACATCAAGTTGTTGAGTGAGAATGTATTTCTGCTTCTCTGCTCCCTGAAGCTGTCATGTGAGTGCTTGGTTTAATGTAAAGCTTTGTAGGTAGTCTGTCCGGCACCCAGTCCCAACAGCTCCTTACTTATATTTATTTCATTTTCAGCTTTAAATGAAGACAAATCTAAAAAGGGGAATTACTTTAAAAAATTAGTACACTGTACCCTCACCCTAAATGCAAGATGCTGTTTTTATTTTACCAGGCTTTGTCAAACTACCTTTCTAAAGGGTTTTTGGGAATATGTCCCTTCTGAATAACTGCTATGGAGGTGTTCTTATTTATTTGCAAAAAAACAAAAAACGATATCTAAGCAAACATTTCTGAATTGCTAACTCAATCTCAATTGCTCTGTTCTCTTAGGGATCTAGGGACATTGTGGAGGGATCTACTAACACTTTTCTACAAGTGTGGTGCTTTTTATCCCTCATGATTACTTCTATTAAAGGCTCAGTACACACCAGTAATTAATTAGGAAAAACAAGGAAATCTTCACAAATTTAAAGTTAGAAATTATCTTCCTTTTGTATGTGACCAGGTCGTGGACTTATTTAACTTTCTAGCAAGAAGCTAATAATGCTAACTGTGCCATTCACATGGTGGTTAACATCAGAATTGATCTTTCTTTTCATTTATGCTCATTTCTGTCCCTTAAAATTCATTTCAAGTTAATATGCATTTCAATTCTATAAATATTTAACTGCTAATAACCATAATATGCAACTTATGTACTGCAAATGATATCTTTCTCTAAACAGTCAATCTATCTGCCACACTGATACCAGAAGTAATATATGAAGTTGTCAATTGCTTCAAATGTAGCAGAAGAAATGTTATTTTTCTCCTTCCCTCTTTTTTTTTTATTTAGAGAGTTCAACCTATCTCTATAGCCTCTACAGAGAAATATTATGAGCTGAAACTCCATCGCTAACTCAGGTGGGGAAATTCTGAGCTTCTTAAACTATTAATGACGGTAGAGCTTAGACTTCCTTGAAAACAGAAGGCTGTGCAATAACTCAGATTTAACAGGTAGAGGCAGCAAATCTATCTTTCTAAACAACCAGTGTGTGTAGTAGCAGCAGTGCCCTGTGCTGAGAATGTGGATGCCACATTAAAGCTGCTAATTTCACTAGCGTTTATGGAGGTATAATTTTCCACTTAAAATGTAAAATTCTCTGCAAAAAAACACACTTGGATAATTATGAAAATGTAAGTAATCCTTTGCAAAAAAGTAATTATGGTAGGGGAGACTTGACTTTCCTTCAGCGCTTTATGCATGTTCGTGGTTCCATAAGCAAACCAATTAAAATGTTGCAAGACACACTGAAATGCTGGCATTTTGGATGGAAAGCAGTTGTACTCCTGGCAAAGACTGTTTCGTGTTTTAAAGGAATTTTAAAATGTAGTTATAATAAACTATTCAGTCAAGCAAACCCAAAGACAAGAGCCAAAATCATGCTCTCAGCTTTGAGATCTGGAGCCACAGGCCACGACAAAGCTGTGAATTTTCTAAGAATAAACTGGGATAAAAAACATATTTGTTTTGTTAGCAAACATTTGAGGCACACACACACACACACACACACACACACACGTGTGTGTGTGTGTGTGTGTGTGTGTGAAATTGCAGTAATTATGCAACTAAAAAAATAATTTGGAAATCATCTCATGGTTTTCTGTTGATTATTTTCTATGATTTGGAAATAATCAGCCACATGGCTGGGGAAAATGATGCTACCATCACAAACAGGAATGTGTGCTGGCATGAGAGGTAATAAAAAAGAACTGTGTAATGGTGTGGCCTCAACAGTGAGCGCTTGTCCTGAGAACCTAGGAGGTAACAGGCAGTTCTTTTTGCCAGCAGCTTATCAGGAAGGCTT
>PVLC010015725.1:11833-36875 GCA_004027655.1 Graphiurus murinus
TCCTCCTCCTCCTCCTCCTCCTCCTCCTCCTCCTCCTCCTCCTCCTCCTCTTTTTCCTTCTCCTTTCTTTTCAGTGCTTGGGATTGAACTCAGAAGACATTCTACCTGTGAGCTACACCCCAGCCCTATTTTGTTTATTATTTGGAAACAGGGTCTTGCTAAATTGCTGAGACTGGCTTTGAACCAGCAATCCCCCTGTCTCAGCCTCCCAAGTACTGGGATTACAGGTGTGGGCCACCTCACCCAGCTTCAACTGTACAGCTTCTTTAAAAGGTACTATGCCCATGGGTAATGGATTCTAGAACCAGGATTCCAAGGCTGAAATGTTGGTTTATCCACTAACTATCTCTGTGACTCTGGGCAAGATGACTATTCTGTCCAGTAAAATCACTATAGAATGAGAATAACAACAGACCCACCTCCTGCAGTAGACAATATCTAAATAAGTAAACTTGTGCATGAATATCTAATGCCTGACACTGTATCACTTAGGTCACTCGTCAATATTTTCACTTCTACTTTAACTCAGCGGTGCTACAAATATTGACTAATGTAAATATACTATCTGATTTTGCTAAAGGTAGCTAGCCACTGAACATCAAGGATCAGAAAACCCCTAAAAGATCTCAAATAACTGTGGGCAACTGAAAAACTTTACTGTTTGTGATGGTCAATCTATACTGTGAATTTGACTGGATTATGAAACACCCCGGATTATGTGATTTAGGGTGTGTTGATGGGATGATGGCTTATGTAATGGCTGGCTGAAAGGGAAGTCCCGCCCTGAATGTAGGCAGCGCTGTTCTGGTAGGTGCAGGATTTGGATAAAAAGGAGAAAATTGTGTAAAATATGTGTGGTTCTTCCTGAGAAAAGCGAGTCTGCTCTCTGGGATGTCGGCCTTCTGCTCTTTGAACTGGATTTACATCATCGTTTTCCTGGGACTTTCCTGCCTTTCCATCTTGGCCAGGGACTGCATTAGTGGTTGCTCGGATTCTGAGAACCCAACTCTTGGACTGCTTGACCAGCTGCTGGTTCCTCCAGCTCCGTGCGTGCAGGCAGCCACTTGGGACTACACTGCTATGGGCTGTAAGCTGATTTGATAAGTCCTCTTTCACCATACACACGTCCTGTGAGTTTTGTTACTTTAGAACACCCTAATACACTATTTATTCTGCAGGTAAAGCATGGAGATACACTGTAGCTATTACCCAAACAAGTTCAACAAGAGAGAAGACACAAAAATACTAACTGAAAGCCAGGAGAGGTAAGGCCACCATTTCTGTGAGTCAGAGGATTAAGAGCAGTTTGAAACTGTATCATCATCTATCTCAACTGCCTCTCACTCAGCACTTTCTAATGTGCAAGGCACTAAACTCTTTACATGTCAAATTGGCAAGCCTCACAGCAGCCCAACTACTTTACCCAATTAATAGGTAAAGCTAAGGCTGCAATGGCTTAAGAAACTCCCCAGGTTATATAGTTAATGATGAAAATAAGACAAGAACACAGGTCTCTATGAAGCTAAGCTTCACATTATTATATTCTATGGCTATCCACTAAATATTATGAGCATGTTCCCAAATCATGAAGTGTTATTAACAAATCCATTTTCTAATGACTACAGAGTACCCTAGTCTCTCCCTGTACCAGAGTTGATTTATTCCTTTCTATGTTCTTGGATTCTTATGTTGCTTCTAGTCACTTAGATATTGTAACTTAGCATACATAGCTGATTAGTTTGTAGCAAAGTTAAAAGAAGTAGACTCACCAGACCAAAGATTTGAATATTTTTAAGATCCCTAGTACAAATTGCCAGGTCATCCATTAGGAATGATATGGAAATTTGCTTTTCCTTCAGCAATTTGAGTTTGCTCATTTCACTGCATCCTTGCCAATCTGAATATTACCAATGTGCCAGATATTTAAAAATCTACTGATTATATATATATATACACATATATGTATATGTTTACATATATATTATATACATACACATATATGTATGTTTACATATATAATATACATTTATTTATATATTTGTTAAAATATTTTTATATATTTTAATTATATATATAATTTTTTAAATTTTCACTGGAGTAGTTAGGGGATCACTTACTAAAAACAACACATGAGGGTAATACTTTAACACTCTTCTTTGTCCTTTCAATTCAATCTTCTCCTGACTTTAAATCTTTGTTTTCCTTTAACAGAATTTTATTCTTAAGATATTTGGGAAGTGTGCCCAACTTGTCTAGACAAACTTTGTCATCTTCATTGATTTGTGCACATTCTACTATGTTGTAATTTACTTAATTATGGAAAAAACATTGTTTATTTCTCTCTGGTCTCTTCTCTCTTATTAGGTCTTGGAAATCACATGAACTTGTGATTTCTTAGACTCCCCAGGACAAAACCCACAAGGAAAAGTCTCATAAACATTTAATTAGCACTTCTCCCCAAAATATGTTGACTCTGGATTTTAATTAACTTTTCATTGTTTGATTAAATCGTGTTGATTTATCCTTCATCGATAATTTACTTGATTAGGTGTTGTAGAACTCTTTATTACTAAAAGCACGCAGTGTGATTAGCTTGTTCCAAAAGAACATACTATGAGAAAGTGAAATTGAGCTTTGCACGTAAGCAGGTAATCACAACGCTTCCTTTTGGGACATCTGCTTTTTACCAATGCCAAACCCAGCATTCGGCTTGCCTCTTCAATAAAGTTTTCCAATACTAAGTTGCCCAATTGTTGGGCTGCCCCCTGGCCTTGCCAGTACCCTGCTTGCAATCCTTTGATGCTTCCCAAGACCCTTTGAGGATCATTTATCATAAGACCAAACCTTGACACAGTTCCTCCCTACATCCTCTTTCTGAGCCTTGGTGTACCTTGCTGATCAAGCTGAGTAAGCTCAACTTTGACTACAAGTGTGTTCCTGGGCATCTGCTGGTATCGGTTAGATTAGCAAATATATACAGAGGATAGAGACACACAATGCATTTACTTCAACAGTTTTCACCAGTAGATTAGATGCATGTTGAATGGCAACAGATATTTTGAGACTACGCCAAAAAGATAAGCCTGAAAATCGTGTCAAAATACTCACGTTCTTTTAAGAAATTGGAAAGTAGGAGAGCTGTGTTTGAAATAAAAGTGTTATGTTGGGCTTATTTTGCTTGAATGTCTTCAAGACTTTCTTAGTCTTTCTGGGTAGTTAGAAATGCAGAAATCTAGTTCATAAGAAAACATTAGGTTGAAATCAAGGAGTCAGGAAGATATCAGTAATATCTGCTTTGACACTTACTGTGTACATTTATGATGTTCCAGACTCTTTGCCACACACACACACTTTTGTTTAATCCCTAAAACATCCATGTGATATAACTGTTATCATTGCCATTTAATAAGTCAAAAACTAGGTGTTAATGATAGTTACCAGGCTCAAGGCCAAAAGGAAAAGTAAGAGTACAACCTTAAGAGCAAATTAGTCAGGCTGACTGCAAGAATTCAGTTTTCCTTGTATCAATATAGTGAAATTAAAGACTTTGAGAAGAATATTGATAAGGAACAGAAGAATCAAAGCTGCTGCTGGTGATGGCTGATTTTCCTTCTCTTAAATTTGATGATCTGTACTAATAAATAACATATCAAATTAGCAATATCACACATTCTACTTTTATATACTTGCATTTAAACACATCCATATTATCGTCAGATACAGCAGGGGGAAGAGAAAGCAATTCTGTTTTGTCTTAGGGATTCTTTCAGATAGAAGCAACAATAGTTAAGACATTAACCTAACTTAACAGAAATCGCTGGTCAGTGAAAACCTTAGAGAATATCTTTGTTATGTGACATTTTAATGCAGTGTAATGCTCTTGGGTTTTTATTGATAAAAACAAGAGAGCCTCCGGGAAAACGCTGCGGCTCAGGCAGCCTGACGGATGTGCGTGGCTGGACTTTGGCACTGCTAAAATGAAACCTGGAATGAGTCTGTTTGGAACAGCACACAGGACTTAGGAGGTGCAGGAAGTCCTTTTAAAAAAATTTTGATCCCAGAGAACCTAGTAAATGATCTCAATTAGATGACAGAAGCCTGGCATCAGAACTCCATGTCATTCTTTTTTTTTTTTAAGAGGCATGCACTACAAAAGAAAACTCCTACTTAATATAATTTTATAAAGTAGTGCAAGAACTCTTCTGTATGTTTGTGTGAGTTGGCGCATGCAATGGATTACATTGTTTATCCAAGCCTATGCATTTCTAAGAATGATGGTTTGAAATACCTAACATATTTTTTATGAACCAAATCATTATAAATAAACTAATTGCATTAAAATGCTGCTGAAAACACCATCTTACTTTCATTATTTTCCTTTCCCAGACATGGCACATTCTTTCACTTTCTTTCCTGCGCCCCCTTCCCATGCCCCATTTATCTTCCTGCACCCCCTTCCCATGCCCCATTTCTCTCTCTCTCTCTCTCTCTCTCTCTCTCTCTCTCTCTCTCTCTCTCTCTCTCTCTCTCTCTCTCTCTTTCTCCTCTTCCTCCCCAATTCTTACTCTTTCTATATTGTTTCTTCTGCAGCGGCAGTTGTAGTTAAACAAAAAAAAGTCTTTTGAATTAAGCATATCACATAAAAAAAAAAAAACCCGCTATTCTCTTCATGGTCTTATTAGAAGATGAACATTAAATAACATTGTTTTAATCTCTCAATAAACCAAAATTTAGATTCATGGTATGGCAATAAAGCCTACGGCTATCAATGGACAGCAATACCAGAATAAGTTCGTGGTTAATTACTCAGAGAAGTAATGAACCCATCGTAGTTTTTCTCCTAACAGAAATATCTACATATCTGCTAATTCTTCTTACTCTCAGATGGAATGGACACCCCAAAAACCCAGAGTAAGCTGACGTCTATAGATTTTAGGGAGTTTTCTATCCTTGGCAAAGAAAATTAGACCTTCTATGACAAAGGGAATATTTTTGAATGAGAAGTGATTTTTTTTCTAAAGTTTTACATAAGATGCTAATAATAATAATAACAAGATGTACTAATGTGAGGTGAAAACATCTCTGGAAAATAAAGGTGTGACGGTGACTCATTAACCCAGTTGATTAGCCCTTAAAAATAATAGATTCTCAGAAAACCTGATTTTCAGCAGCTGTAACTCAGAGCTCACCCCCTGATCCCCTCTCTCTGTCCTCCACCCACTTACAGAGAGTTGTCTTCTATAAAATGCTCTCCGGAAATTAAGCATAATGAAAGACAAGCCCATTAGACAATTTTTAGAACACTAAGCATGAAATACTAAGTGCTACAATTTTACTGAAAATTTCCATGCTTTTTCTTATTCCAGTAGGCAGTTTGAGAAATATGAATGAGCTTTAGAGTATTTAAAAGCAGCAGAAGAAATATACTAGAGGCCATTATTTTGTGGTCTATCCCTAAGGACTTACTATCTTACTATTCACAGATATTTAAAGTTTTAAAAGCTATTTTTTTATTTCCTCCATTGAATGTGCCTTTTTGGGCTTTGACTATAAATGTAAAGGGAAAGAATAGCAGCTTTTATGTATTTAAATATAGCCCGAGGGACCTACCTTTTGGCTAAATCTACATGATGGGCTGAGCTTGGAAAATTCTTTTTTTTTTTTTTAAGCAATCCCAAAATTTTAATCACAAACAATATATGTGTGTGTGTGTGCGTGTGTGTGTGTCTTAAAATGAGAGGAAAAACGAAAACAATTTAGAACAAACTTAGATGTTGCTTAATTATTTTTGATGAGGGGAATAAACTTAGCTAATTAAAGCATTTGTGCAAAAAAACTCATCCTTGATGATAGTGAGAGTCTGTGTTTTATATATTTTTCACTTAAGAAATGCTTGTAAAATTAGAATTGTTCATGGCATAATATTTCACGTGTATAACTCTTTATAGGTGGTCTATTATGATCATATAAAAAGGACTTTGGATCATTATCCAATTATCTCTTTTACTATAGTAACAAATGGAGAATAGTGATAGACATTAAGTAAAAGAAACTGAAATCTCAGGCACACAATGGGAAAAAAGTATCAATAAAATTTAGATAAGATTTAGAAACTATAGAATAAAGAAAAGTGGGAAAAGTTAAAGATTAAGGAATGACATCTTTTATCCTTGATTTTAAAAACTTATCTAGACTTGCAGGAAAATTTCTTTCATAACAACATAAAAATATGTTGGATAATATATAATAAGCAACCCTGGAAATATATAAATGAACTTGTAAAGAATACCAGAAACAAAGAGAGAAATTAAAGGGAAGAAATGGAGGTATGTAGTAAGTAATGTAGAACATAGAGATGTCAAAAACTAAGATGATTGGCCTCTAAAGTCATTCAGGATTAACGTTAGCCTTGAAGTTGTCTATGTCAAGAATTTGACAGAGCTAGATTCCATTTTAGGTTTTTTTTTAATCCTCATTTATTAATATTTTTGAAAAGGTAAACTGTTTACACGTTTATAAAAGAACAATCTATACCAAAAAGTATAATCAGAAAAATTTCCATCCCATCTACACCCATTCTATTTTTTTCTTTACCCACTCCTATTGGTAACTCTTATCTTTAGTTTTTGGTTCATTTTTCTCACGTTTTCTTTTGAAAAAAAATGACCAATGCTCTTCTATATCTTGCCTTTGTTTCTCTTAACAATTTATTCTGGAAGTCATTCCTTAAGAGTTGATAAAGATCTTACCCAAGCTTTTTAAAATATGAATAATAGTCTTTTTGTGTAAGTCTTACCTGCTTTATTCAAATCAGGAATTTATGAATATTTATTTGGGTTGTTTCTAAACTTTTGCTATTATAAATAACTCTGCATAAATCACCTTGTGTATAACTCATGTGGTATGTGTGAAGGTGTATCCTCAGGGCACAGAGCTATAAATGGCATTTATTGCTGGCTCACTGGGAAATTCTTACATAATTTTGACAAATATTGCTAAATTTCTCCTGATATGGATTGTGCATTCTTATCTGCAATGTTTTGCAATTTTATCAATAGGACGTACTGCCTAACTTTCAATTTCTGCCAATCTGATAGATGAAAAGTGGTATTTCAGTGTAGTTTTAATTTATAAATTTTTTAAATTAGAGTGAAGTTAATAACCATTGCTTGCATAAGAGCTATGTGTATATGATTTACCTGAACTGCTTCCATAATACATGCAGACACACAGAGAGGAGGAAGACAAATGGCGGAAAGGAGGTAAAGAGTGCATAAAGGAAAAGGAGAAAAAAAGATGAACCTATTTACTTCCAAACTGTTGTCAGTCCTACAATTAGATTACTCATCTACCAGACTGTATTTGCCCTAAGTAGTCTATAAAAGTGGGAAAAGGCCCTATCAATTGGTCCAAGACAAAAAGATTTCAATTAACAGGAAGATGAATAAATATTTAGAAAAGTAGCTACTACGGCAAAACAGGATGAGCAAGAAAGACAGAACAATAAAAGGTGGCATGACATGACCAGGAGCCATTTAGCAGTTGTTGCTATAAAAGCCTGATCTGCCTGTGTCACAAAACTCAGAATATTGAGAAAATTAGCTAGCTTAAAAAAATGCTTTTATTGGTGTACTGTAATCATACACCCAAATGAAGTTCAGAGTGATAGGGACATCCGTGCACACAGTACTTGCTGAACTTCCCCCGGGACCCCTCCCCACTCTCTCCTCCTTCTCCTATAAGGTACTGAGATTGACATTGATCATTTTATGTACATACACAATGTCAACGGCAAATCAAAATTCGCAAGAGGGCTACACAGACCATTTACCGACATAATCTTGTCTGCCTTACCAAGAAAAGAAATATTGTCTCTAGGACTAATTATTTACTCCAAAATAGCAGTTTGCCTCTAAACAAGCCCTTGAGTTAGGTGGTTAAAACAAAAGAGCAATCATAAGGCATCTGTGGAATTTAAGCTCAAACCTGCATCTTTTCCAGTCTAGAGACTGGGAGTCCACTATGATGAAGTTGAAATAACCACATTTTAAGCCTAGACATCCACAGTCTAAGACTGATTTGTTCTGGATGGACACAACGCTTCATGGAGACCTCACACTACAAACTGAATTCTGCATAATCACTGCACCCCACAGGCAGGAGAGAACCAGGTGGACTTGTTTTCCAGATGTATCACTATCTCCTCATGAGAATTTACCAATTTCTGAATTTCCAGATGTATAATTACTTTGACAGATGTTGCTTTGGGCTGCTATATTTTCATCAGAAACAATAATGTAAGGAATGTATGTCAATAAATCAGGTCTAATTTTTTTTTCTTTTCTCCTTGTACCTTATCTCCTTACCACCAACTTTCAGTAAAAATATCACCTATTCAGAACCAAAGGTACTTGAGTATAATCCTAGATAGAATATTCCAACAGATCATAACTAAAGTCATTTCACTGCTAATATAAGTCATTGAAGACACAAGACTTGAATTTCTGCAACTTACCAATGAATCACGCCTAAATGGTTCCCAGAAGCCTGATGAATAATTTCTTGGAGCTTGATTTATTTTTGTACATAATTGCAGTAATTTATGAATAAATTCCACTATGTTTATTATTTCTGAATTAAGTATATGTATTCAAAAAGTCCCCATTAAAATAGTTTTTTATAAAAATAAATCCAATGTATGCATAAATAGTTATTTTAAGGCATCTAAAAAAACTAGAGAACAGTATATTCTTAAAAAATGAAGTCATGCTTATATTTTTTGTATCATTTTCTATTTCTAAATATTTCTATCATTACAATAGTAGCAAATGGCCCCAAGAGTGAACTCAATACCAGATATTACTCACCTGACTTTGTTCCTTCATACTGCTGAGCTTACAAATTCAGCTTAAAGCAAGAAAAGAACAACTCTTAATATCATTAAATTTGATGGACAAATGGAAAAAAATGTTAGAGTACAGCTTGAAATTGTTTTTAGTCTGATAAATAAACTAAGGTTGTAGATAATCAGAGAAAAATAGAATCTTAATAATATTAAATTAGCACAGCTAGCTGGATGTGGTGGCACATGCCTGTCATCTAAGTACTAGGGAGACTGAGACAAGAGGATTGCAGGTTTGAGGCCAGCCTCAGTAACTTAGCAAGGCTCTCTGCAACTTAGTGAGACTCTGTTTCAAAATAAAAAATAATAGGCTGAGGGTGTAGCTCAGAGTTAGAATAGCCCTGCTTACAATCCCCATTACCAAAATAAGAAAGAAAAAAATAGAAGAGCTGTTATATTAAGAGGTATAAATGTAAACATATAGTTATATAATAATACAAGCTATCATTTAATATTTACAACAAAACTTTGAAGAAAGTAAGAAATTACTATCTCATTTTAGTGATAAACTTAGTGAGACAGATAACACAGTAATTTACTGAAGATTACAATTTTTGACAAGTTCAAGACTGAAATTCCAATGAGTAGATATTTAGACCCCCCACCACAACATTGTGATTATGCTTCTATGACATATCCCATACAGAGCAATGCAAATAGGTTAAACATTTCCAATAAGGAACTAAGGCGCCCTTCCTTCCTTCCTACACTTTCCACCCTTCCTTCCGACACTTCTTTCAAATATTGCGGTTCTCAATACACATCAAATAATCAATGCCTGTGCATGACATGATGAGACAGGGGATTATGTCAGCATCCTGCAGCAGGAGTTTGTAATTTAGGATCCACAGATGGGACCCGGAACCTATCGCTCTCTGGAACTGCCAACACAATGTGCTTTTCATTTTTCTGAGAAATGCCGTGTTTTCAAACCCAGATTCTTTAGATGATGTAGGACACACCTTTTCCCTGACATTTTAAGAATTATTGGCATGAAACCTGTATGTTCACAAGCTAAGATTGAAATGCTTTCTGAACCAAGGATAAAGTCCACTGATAATTAACATCAAATGTGTAGTCACTCTTAAAAAACATGACATGCTGAGTGTATTCCACAACTATGTCTTAAAACTAATAAGTCAATTTATTTGGTTTTGTGGTTGTAAAACATTGAGCATAATGTCTCTCTCTCTCTCTCTCTCTTTTTCTCCTTAAGAAAACACACATACTTCGAGAGAAGTCCCAGAAGGGGGAATTATTAAGACGAATAAATTGTGTGCCCTAAATTAAAGTCTACTGACTAAGAAAAACAGACTGATGCCCAAACAAGTATTTTAAATGATTTTAAATAATTATCCTAAGACAGAAATGGAACTGTGAATCAGCAGCTTGGTATAGACTTGCAGAACAGGCTCTACCTGTGCCCTCACTGGACAGGGAAGGAAGATGGCTTAGTCCTGTCTTTGGGTTCATTCGGATTTTCCCAGGGGTGCCCAACCCAGTGTGATATAGTATAGAGTTAAAAAAAATTCCCCTTAAACTTTTTTTTTTGCGGTACTAGGGATTGAACTCAGGGGCATTCTACCTCCGAGCTACACCCCCAGCCCTATTTTTTATTCTTTATTTTGAATCCGAGTCTCACTAAGTTGGGGAGTGCCTCACTAGGTAGCTGAGGCTGGCCGTGAACCCGGATCCTCCAGTCTCAGCCTCCCGAATGCTGGCCCTTAAACTACTTAACACAGAACTCTTTAGAACTGGTAATCGGTTTCTCTCTAAATTTAAGAATTGACAGTAGATTTCTAAATTTAATGAATGAATTAATTTGTGGTGCACACTAGGCAAGTGTTCTACCACTGAGCTATCCCCCCAGCCCTAGAACATATTTATTAAAAATGTCTAAGCTGCATATCCATGTTTATAGCAGCATAATTCACAATAGCCAAATGATGGAAATGATTAAAAAAGATGACATGCTGAGTGTATTCCACAACTATGTCTTAAAACTAATAAGTCAATTTATTTGGTCTAGGTGTTCATCGGGAGATGAATGGAAGCCAGGCATGATGGCGCATGCTTATAATCCCAGTATTTGGGAGGCTGAGACAGGAGGATTGTAGTTTTGAAGACAGCCTCAGCAAGTAGTGAGATTCTCATCACCAGCAGAACAGTGTTTCAAAATAAAAATAAAATGTGCGTAGGAGTGTAGCTCAGATGTAGAATGCCCAAGGGTTCAATCCCCAGTACCACAACACACGCACACACACACGCGCGCACACGCACGCACACACACACAGAGGCACACACACAATAGATGAATAGATTACAGAACTGTGGTATATACATATAATGGAATTTTACTCAGCCACAAAAAAGAACAAAAGTATGTCATTTGCAGAAAAATCTAGAGTTTAATGCTAAGTGAGATTAAACACTTAAAGAAAGTGAAAGGTCATAGTTTTTCTCTTACCCAGTGCTGTGTGCATGTCTCTATCACTCGGAATTTCAGTATGATTTATAATTGCAATGCACCAATAAAAGTATATTTTTAAATGCCCAAGTTTCTCAATCAAGTAGTCATAGAACGCTGGTCAAAGACAGCTAGTTCAACAAGTGTGTTTATGGTGTTTCTTTCTGCCCATATTCGATTAAAATGACAGAAGAAATATAAAAATAAAAATAAACCAATACTAACATGAAAAAGTGGAAAAAGTGGAAGAGGGCCAGTAGCAGAACAGTAATTTGAGGAATATATGAAGGATTTAAAGCAGATAAGTTCAAACTGAATGTAGAATTGAGAAAAGCTAAGAAATGTGCAAAGCACAGATGTTTAAGGAAGTCAGTGCTTCAGATCTACAAAATTTGTTTGAAAATTAAAAAAAAAACATTGGCTTCGAAATACAAAAATTAAAAACCTGTAATGAACAAAATATTTGCTTAAATGTCCTCCAAATTTAAATTTTTAATTGTCTTAATAATTTTACCTAGTATACACAAAATATTTGTTACATTTGCTAATCAAATTAGATATCCTCACCTAGCATGAATCTCTGCACATGCTATGAATCACAAAAAAACCTGAGCCAAACATATTCAATTACTTATCTCAGACCAAGTAAATTCTTCAAATTAATGTTTTCATGTTTATGTATAACAAAACATTTGCATTTAGTGTTGATGTGGAAACACTTTGATGTCTTCGGTATTTGGGCTAGGCTTTCTAAAAAGTATTTATTAAATTATACATGTTTTCAGTGGAGCTTCCAGATAGTTCAAGACAGCAAGGTTGGAAGCAAAGCCAGACTTTGGGGTTGATAGAAAACTTAAAGAGCTGATTAGCGGAGAAGGTCCAGCCAGGGTAAAGCTTTAAGTACAGCTTGTTAAACAAAATGGGTGGGTCCCCAGGAGACCCAAAAAGTAGGTACGACAACAACTTGAGGGTGAAGCTGGTGGGCACCTGAGGGAGGGTCTGGATCATGGTGACAGACAGAGGAGAGCCCAGGCTCAGGACACAAGTGTTCCACAGTAAGCCCATGGGACCACAGGTTCCCAGCAGCCTTATCTATTTCCCCTCCCTCCCTCCTTTCCTTCCTCCCTCCCTCCCTTCCTTCCTTCCTTCCCTCCCTCCTTTTCTTCCTTCCTTCCTTTCTTCCTTCCTTTTCTTTTTTCTCTCTCCCATCCTTTCCATCCCCCCCCACCCCATTCTTTTTCTTGGGATTGAACCCAGGGACATTCTATCTCTGAGCCTCACCTGCAGCCTTCTTTTATTTTTTATTTTAAAACAGGGTCTCATTAAGTTGTGAAAGACCTCACTAAACTGCTGAGGCTGGCTGTGCCCCAAACCTGTGATCCTCTTCTCTCAGCCTCCCAAGTACTTGGATTACAGGCAGGAATGCACCAAGCCCCCCCACTCCACCTTATCTATTCATTATATAAGTCTTCAAGACTGTTGCTCAGCAGTTTTAGTCAATTGAGGCCTTCATTTAGATATATATGCACTGTCTTAATCACCAAGGGTTTGGGGGAAAATAATTAGGAAGTGTGCACACACAAAAAGTAACCAGAGAAAGAGGTAAATTGGGAATAAGGAGAAATTGTTGAGAAAATATAATTATTTCCTCAGGGGGTTTTAAGATGCTGTCATATATCTGTAATTCAAAGTTCCTGTTAAAAAAAAAAAAAGAAACTCCCAAAGTTCTTAGAAATTAAAAGGATGGTTGCTAAAAGTTTAAAAGGAGGAATAAAAGAGACAGAGACTCAATGGAAGTATATAATTGCCAGACGTCAAAAGATTGAATCAGTGTGTTAGAAGCTTAAAGCAAGGGGAGAGATTCTTCTAGAACATAGGATATAGTGTATCAAAACAACCTCACTTCCCAACTCTCCTAGACAGTGGAATTGCCAAAGATACTATGAGTTATCAGAGAGGAGAATGAAGACAACTAGAAAGAAACTGGAACCAAATTTATTTGTCATAAGGAATCTTAATCAAACAAAAAGAGTATCAGTGTAGCACTATGTGAAACCTCTAAGGTAAGGAGGCTTAGGACCTGTAACCTGTACACACCCATCCACATCCAAAATATCTGATGTATGCTCTCCCTAATATGCGGAAGCTAGGGAGAAAGTGGGTCATATGAGGGACTCCAGACAAAGAAGGAGAAATCTTAGATGAGCAACGAAGGTGTCTTAACTGAAGATGATGGGGGAAGGGAAGGGAAACACCCTAATGCACATGATGTACTTTCACAAACATATCAAAGTCAATCACTAAACTGAAGTTGAGGAGGAGGGAAGGGGGAGGGAATGGACAGGAATTGGGGAAGGGTTAAATGAGAGATGTGTGCATGTATGCCTCTATCAGCTTGTACCTAACAAAATGTATAATTACAGTTCACCAATAAAAAAAAAAAGGAGGCTAGTTGGAAAGAAATAAAAGAAAAAAATTACATATATGAATATTCAGAAAAATTATCATTCCTGGAATGTTAAAAAAGTGTTATAATATGTAAGTAATTTGAAAAATGAAATGAAGGGAAAATGAAAACTGATGTATAAGAAATAAAAATGAGTCAAAAAATACTGTTCAGGAGAATAACTCAATGTATTTGTTAATAACAATTTCTATATAAATTTTCATAAAACAAATCCTTAAGTCAAGAAAAATATATATAATAGATGAATGACAAAAATGAATTATTTGGTAACAAACTTCACCCACTCAAAAAAAAAAAAAACTAAGAGTAAAGATTACTTATAAATTAATTTAGAAACTGATTACAGTTTAAAGTGGCTGTTACAGAGGTTTGGGGAGTAGAATAGAGGCTGAAGACAGAATTCACATTCCTATAGTCTATTGTTTGAATTGTTTATGAGGAACATACATCACTAGACGATTCCTTTTTCTAAAATTAAACCCAGCTGTGCCCACATGATGGATCTTCCACATTTAGTACTTACCTAAGCAAATAATTCACTGAAGATGATACTAAATAATTATTTTCTTGGCAATTACAGGATTCAATTTAAATCAAATGGGTTTAAGGCCCAGTGTTAAACATGACACCAGCTGATGCATTTTATAACAGTACTTTATCAACTTATTATGCCACGAATTAGCATATAAATATTGATAATAGCCGAATAGATTGCAAACAGGCATATTGCTCTGTGATTTTTATTTTCCTCGGCTCTATAATGCATCACACAAAGATACGAACACTTACATATCATTAATATCTAGGACAATCTGAAGGGACGTATTTAGGCTTTTCAGCTCTTCCAAGTGATTATCTCCTTCCTCTCCATCCTCCTCAGGCAGCCCCACACCTCACTGACATTGGTTGGTTTCCATGTGTGGTCTCTGCATTTAGTGTCGGATAACTGTCAGACCCATTCCTGTTTGTTCATACAGGAACATGACATCTGCATTTCTCAGCATGGAAACATGAGCTGGGAACACTCTAACTCTGAGTGAACAAAAACATCAAGATTTTTTGTTTGCATATATATATATATATATGGGGGAGAGAGAGAGAGAGAGAGAGAGAGAGAGAGAGAGAGAGAGAGAGAGAGAGAGAGAGAGAGAGAGAGAGAGAGAACTAAGGATACAACCCAGGGCTATTCTACCACTAAGATACACCACCCAGCCCTCTTTTTATTATTTATTTATTTATTTATTGTGTTGTTGTTGTTTTGTGGTGCTGAGGATGGAACCCAGGGGCATTCTACCTCTGAGCTACACACCCCAGCCATTTTTTTTTAATTTTATTTTTTATTTAGAAACAGGGTCTCCCTAAGTTGCCGACAGCCTCACTAAGTGGCTAAGGCTGGCTCTGAACCTGCACTCCTCCTCTCTCAGCCTCCCAACAACTGGGAATACAGGAGTGCACCATCTGGTCCATCTCTGTTTTATTTTGTATTTTGAAGCAGGATCTGAAATAGGGTCTCGCTAAGTTACTGTGCATGCTAGCCACCATCTTGCCACCCTCCTGTCTCAGCCTCCTAAGTCCTGGGATTACAGGAGTGTGGCACAGCACCTGACTAACAATTGTTTTACTACAAAAATCTGGATCCTGGTTCCTGTTGTTTTCCTTGATTTTTACTATTCCAATGTGTTCTTTCAACTCTACTTCTCATAACTGTTCTGTATCTCCTGCTTCCCTATGAAGACTGACTGCGATTCACTTTCACGCTTTTGATATTTGGACCACCGCATCATGGTTCTAAAGGAGCACCCCAAAACTGCCTCTGACCACTGGCGCCTTGACTGATGTGCCCACATCCCCATCAAAAAAACATGGGCATCCTTTCCTATGAAAACATCCTTTTCTGGTACAAACCAAAAAGGTGAGAGAGTTTCTTATATGGTCAGGAATTTTATGAAGAACCTAGATGAGTCAATATAAATTGGGGCACAAACTTATTTATATGCTTGGCACTTGCTACTTGTTATACAATCTCCTAGATTTATAATTCCTTCTATAAAAGAGTTCTAACTTTGCTAAACCAACATTTCTCAACCGGGAGCAAAACTTCCCCTTGGGGACATGTGGCAATATCTAGAGATATTATTGGCTGTCATGACTGAGAGATGCCACTGGCATTTGGTAGGCAGGGGACACGGATGCCTCTAAATATTCTATAACGCACAGGACATTCCCTCATAACAGAATTATCTAGCCCAATATGGCGGAAGGGCTGAGCTTGAGGGTCTAGGCGCTCTGCTCAGATGCCAGTTGTATCATGACAGGGAGAAGGCAAGCACATATTTCTAATTCTCCTTTCCATCCCCTCACTCTGCTGTCTCTTTGAGATGAGGTCATCCATCTTCCTTTTGTCACTGAAATAAAAAGGTGAGAAAATTCACAGGCGAGAATATTTCAGAACTGGCACATGATTCTTCATCTTCTCACCTTTTTTCCCCTCTCACATAAACCAAAAAAGTTTCTGTTCCAGAAATCAAGAAGGCTCTCTTAATCTCTCAGTCCCTTATCAAGAGGAGGGGGAGGAGCCCTGGAGAGTTATCACAAAGTAAAAATTAAATTAAAAAAATAGTGCTGGGGGTATAAGTCAGAGGTAGAATGTCCCTGGTTTCAATCCTCAATCTTCCCCTCTCTTTCTCTCTCTGTCTCTCATTCTCATTCTCTCTCTCTCTCTCTCTCTCTCTCACACACACACACACACACACACACACACACACACACACACACAACACAATATGAAGAAATAACATGACAGAGAACACTGAAACCCATTTTTCTTCTTTTCATTTTTTGCTTTATTTTCAGGCTTTGTCTTCAGGTATAAATCTAGCTGGAGGTACATGAATGTATAGTAAATTATTCTTTTCACAATAAAATAACTTTATGCTGTATAATATATTTTTAAATTTAGATAATACTTCCTTCTAGATAATACTGTGAGGGAGTGGGGGTACTTGGAATTGAACCTAGAGGCATTCTACCTCTGAGCTATACCCCTAACCCTTCCTTTCATTTATTTTTTGTTTTTGGTTTTTTTTTTTTGTTTTTTTTTTTTTTGAAACAGGTTCTCACTAGGTTGCTGAGTCTCAATATGTTACTGGGGCTATCCTTGAACCTGCAAGTCTCCAGTCTCAGCCTCCCAAGTACTGGAGTTACAGGTATGCACCACCATGCCTTGCTAGATAACACTTTTTTAAAGTATTATTTAGTCAATTGGACATCCTTGCCTGTAATACCACTACTTGGGATCAGGACAGGAAGTTTGCAGGTTTGAGGCCAGCATACTGTAATATACCATGACCCTCTTTCAAAAAAAAAAATTTTTTTTTTCAGCCTCCCAAGTACTGGGATTAGAGATGTGTGCCACCATACCTAGCCTATATTTTCATATGTAATGACATTTGATTAGTTTCCAGTTCTCCAATTGCTTTTTACTTCATCTTCAATTATATGCTTTGGTTTTTCTTCATTACTTCAACAAATATTAGAAATTACTATTTAGAGTTTGAGAATATTCCGTTATTTCCAATTTTCAAGTGTAAATCATCCTGTTGTATTTGCTTTCTTTCCCTCAGTATGGCCAGTTTAAACTTACTGACCATCGATTGCATTTTATGAAGTAATCCCATGTATCTTGGGCTGTGGAAGAGGCCCTACACAAGACCTTTGATTTGTGTTTTTGTAGGGTAACCCAAGTGTTTTCCTAGAACTTGGCAAAGTTTAAGTCGTAATTTTTAAGCTTAGATGCACAAAACCTAGGCTACATAAATTTGAACTCTACACCTACAGATCACAGATTTGGAAGTACAATCCTCCCCTTCCCTTCTCTCTATCAACTCACACTAGAGAGCTGAGAGGCAAAGAGCTTCCATGTTGTTTCTCTCTGTCTCTGTCTCTGTCTCTGTCTCTGTCTCTGTCTCTGTCTCTCTCTCTCTCTCTCTCTCTCTTAATGTAAGGGTCATCACTACAGGATCTTGATTTCATGCAGGAACTTCTGTTACAATCTCTTGTTTCCTGTACATGATGGGGGGGGGGAGGCAAGGTTCTGGGGCATAGAGCAGACACATACCTTATCTGAAGTCCTCCAAAGAAAGCCATTCTTACCTGGTTTACAGCATTGTGAGAACTTTGTTGCTATTGTTATTTTTGTTGTTCTTTGTTTTGTTTGTGGTACTAGGGATTGAACCCATGGTCATTCTACCTCTGAGCTATACCGCTATGCCTATTTTACTTTTTAGTATGAAACAGGGTCTCACTAATTTGCTGAGGCTGACCTTGAACCAGCAATCCTCCTGTACCAGCCTCCCAAGTACTGGGATTGGGAGTGTGTGCCACCACGACCAGCTTGTGAGATCTTCTTCAAGTTCAAAAACTTTTAAGTTTCTTAAGTTAAAATTTTAATTTTTTGCTACATCTTCCTGTACTTTTAGCTCTGTGAAAAGAGATGAGAAAGTTCGCTTTAATTCATCCATTTAGGTTCCAGGACAGCCTGCCAATTATGCCAAAGACTTCTTTTTAAAATAAACTTTCAGCCTGGCATGGTGGCACACGCTTGTAATCCCAGCATTTGGGAGGCTGAGACCGGAGGATCCGGGTTCGCGGCCAGCCTCAGCTACCTAGTGAGGCACTCTGTAACTTAGTGAGACCCTGTTTCAAAATAAAGAATAAAAAATAGGGCTGGGGGTGTAGCTTGGAGGTAGAATGCCCCTGAGTTCAATCCCCAGTACTGCGAAATAATTAAATAATTAAATAAATAAATAAAATAAACTTTCATTGTTACATTACAGTCTCACCTCATAATGTAGTTCTTACGGATACATGCACATAGCACTCGGTGAGCTTCCCCCTGGCTCCCTGCCCACTCCCGATATTGAGACTGGCATTGCGATTTTCAATTGAGGTGTTCCCTTTCTTACTCCCCCCCCCAACTACCTTCCCCTAGACCCCTTCCATCATTCCACTGGAATTTATCCTCTATTATCTTAAGTCCCTCTTATATCCCAATTACTCCCCAGCTTCTGCATATGAGAGAAAACACATGACATTTTAAAGGCCAAATGCATATGAACTTGCCTCATGTGGCAATACTTAGACTTGTAGCTTTTATGAGTTCAGCACGGATGCTAAAAGAAGCTGTGTTTTGTTAACCACATCTATACACATGAAAGCTGTGAGCATGTGCATACAAAACAGAGGACAATCATGGAATTCCCAAGGAAATTCTGTCATCCCTACATTCATTACAACAACCAAAGGGTTTTGTAGATGTCTGAACCAACACGTTGGGTACTGGGAGTTTAAATATCCCTCAATTTCTGCTTAGCCATTTTAGAGACTCAAGTTTGATGATTAGATGTATGTATTCTATGGAGGATCAACTGTATGAGATGGTGCTGGAGGAACTATTAAAAAAAAAAAAGGAAAGAAAGAAAAGAAAACGTTGATCCCTTATTTAAAAATCATTTAGGACTTCAAGAGAGTGACAGCACAGCATTCAAATGAGCACAGGGCCCTAAGGAGCATGGAACCCTGTGTGACCACACAAGTCACCTGCTGGTGAAGCTGGCTTGGCTTCTGAGAATAATCCCTAGAAGACTCAGGAAGTTTCATTCAATCATATGTCCAACATCTTCATTAATTTTCTGTGTTCAAAATGCTGTGACAGAAAGTGAACAAAAGATGATGATGATCTCCTAATGAAATGACTACATAAATATTAAAGTTAGCGACTCCATAAACTTTAAAAATAAAAATACAAAATTCCGAAAGCTGCAAAAGGAATATTTAGTATCTCTGAGAAGAATTTATTCATGGACGCTGATTGGATTTCATGAGTGCAGGCTTAAAAAATTCTGGATTCTAGTCTAAGGATTCTGGGACTTTTTATGCAACACATGATAAAAAATCCTCCAAATGTTGTGGAGGAGCTGTGACAGCACTCACTAGTGAGAGCCACAAGATATCAACTGAAAGGAGACCCAGGGAATAAGGGCAATGCCTCATGCTTAGATTTCAAGTAGGTTGATGGAAGCTCTTTTTTTTTTTTTTCTTTTTTGATTAAAAAAAAAAATCTTAGTTGAACCACATGGGGAACAAAAGATGGAGATAGTTTCTGTGCTCCAGCAGTTTCATCAGCAAGAACAGCTGGAACCTAAATATAGATAAGGCTCTAAACCCAGCAGTTAGCATGATTAAGACTTTCAACACAGGAAGCCGCCAGAGTTCTGCGTAATGTCGATGCTCCAAACCTGAAACCAGGGTCAGCAAACAGAAATGTCAGAAACCCAAATCACAAACAGGCTCCTAGCAGTATAGAAACACAAAATAAAGTTGCTCCAAAATATGGACCCATCAATATTATTACCAGAGTCACAACGTCCTGGGTTCTGAATCAAGTTGACTTGAGTTTTGAACTCTGACCCCACTACTAGGAATCCCTATTACTATGACTAAGTAGTTTTAATACTTTTGGCCTTAGTTTACCCATGAGAACTGCACGCTTAGCCTAACAATAAATCCATACAAATACTCAGAAAGAAGTTGAAGCAGAAAGATTATTTTAGGAATCACCAACCAATCAGGGGTGTTCAAAAGAATAAAAATGAAACCAGATGCAGTGGTAAGTGCCTGCAACCCCTGTACTTGGGAGGCTAAGACTGGAGAACTGTAGGTTCCAAGCCAGCCTCAGCAACTTAGCAAGACTCTCAGCAGCTTAGTGAGAACCTGTCTCCAAATAAAAAAAAATAAAAAGGGATGGGGGTGCAGGTCAGAGGTAGAATGTCCCTGGATTTAATCCCCAGTACCACACCAATATCCAAGAAGAATAAGAACTGGCTTAGGAATGAGGAGAACATGGTTCTTGTCTACTGTTTCCTCTAGCTCGCTCCACATTGGAATCTAGAGGAGAGTACAGAAATGACTGATGCCTCGCCCCACTCCCTGGGATTGTGATGTAATAGGTCAAGTGTGGCCCGGGCTTGGAATATTCAAAAGAATCCTCAGGTAAGGCCAGTTTAGGAACCACAGCTCTAACTTTTTCTGTAAGTGGTGAAACTCATGAAATTATTGTGCCTTGGTTTCCCCTTCTATAACATATGCAGATAGACATGAGAATTGGGTGTTTGGTTAATAGCACTGTATTCAGAAGCCAGAATTAGCTGGTCGTGGTGGCACACACTCCCAATCCCAGGACTTGGGAGGCTGGTACAGGAGGATTGCAGTAACAGACTAGCTCTACAATGTTGGACAACTTATGTTTTCTAATACTTCTCTATAAATAAGGCATCAGTAGTTATAAATCTCAGAGGGCTATTATGAAAACTAAATGAGAAAACCTATATGAAGTTCAGAAACTGGGGCCTATTTAAGTGTATAAAGAATGTTAGTTTTACCATGTTGTTATTTTTAAATTCATGAGTGTTTCACATGTTAATTATTGAGCTGATGGTTTTATTTTCTTTATTTCTACCTCTGAGCTACCTCTGAGCTACACCCCCAGCTCTATTTTATTTTTTAGTTTGAAACAGGGTCTCTCTAAGTTGCTGAGGCTGGTCATGAACCTGCAATCCTTCCATCTGAGCCTCCCAAGCACTGGGATAACAGCTGTGCACCACCATGCCCACCTGAATTAATATTTTTGTATTTGTATTTCCATATCAATTTCATGACTTCAACACTGAATATTGAAAAGATCAACCCTGACTGTTCCACTTGGGGTTACTCTATACACCGTCTACTCTTGGCTCCTCAAAACTTCAGAGAAGCCGGGCGTGGCGGCACACGCTTGTAATCCCAGCATTTGGGAGGGTAAGACTGGAGGATCCGGGTTCGCGGCCAGCCTCAGCTACCTAGGGAGGCACTCCGCAACTTAGTGAGACCTTGTTTCAAAATAAAGAATAGAAAATAGGGCTGGGGGTATAGCTTGGAGGTAGAATGCCCCTGAGTTCAATCCCCAGTAACACACACACACACACACACACAAAAAAAAAAAAAAAAAAAAAAAAACTTCAGAGAAAATTAGCACCACCAAGAAACAACACAGCACTCTATGATCCTAGTTCAGCTCTTCCTTCCTCAAGCAAATACACCCTGAAGGAAATCAATAAAAAAAGAAAGGACACATCACAAATGTCTACGATTGGCAAATAAACAGCTTGTGCAGTGTGATAGCATACCCCGAATCCTATCAGAAACCTGCAGTTCTAGCAAAGAACATTTGTCCTCTACAAATGCACCATGCTCTACATGAGTTGGTCCTTGTTTGTTTGTTTTTAAAGAATGGAAAACAGAAATTGAGGAAGAAGAAAAAATGTCAAGGACATTTCAAAATTTTTAAAAATTTCTCTGTGGATACAATACCTATTCTTTTAAATAACATATGCAAAATAGTTACCAGGAAGACAAATAATATATTTTTTTTTTCCAGACAGGGCCACTGTGGAGTACACTCCTTCATTCACTGACTCGTTTGCTTACATATTTGGCACAGGAAACAGCTGTGGATCACACTATGAGGAGCAGAGAAGCAAGACCTGAATGTAAAACTGGAGAGTCTGGACAAAGCAAATAAGGAAAATAAAAGCACACAGTTCTCTGTGCCTTAAAAATAGCATGTAGTTCAGTCAACTCTTTACAAGTGTTCCCTGCCTCAATGAGTGCTTTACTTATTTTTCCTCTTCCTTACCCTGGCCTTACTGAGGGCATAGAATGGCAAACTTCCCTGTTAAAAGTGGTTGAACGGAGCTGGGCATCATGGTGCCTACCCATAATCCCAGTATTGGGAGGCTGAGACAGGAGGATTGAAGGTTCGAGGACAGCCTTAGCAAAGTAGCAAGATTCTTAGCCACCTAGCAAGATCCTGTTTCAAAACAAAAAAATAAAAAGGGCCTGGGGTGTAGCTCAGAGGCAGAATGTGCTTGGGTTCAATTCCCAGTGGGGAAGTAATGAGAGTGGAATTAATAATGGAAGGAGAGTAAAATTTAAAACAGAAGTGAGCACAGGACGCAGCAGAGTGGCCACTGAGTCTGAACAGGAGAGTCTCATTCATGCTTGGTGCCGCCAATTAGCTGAGGCTACTTTGAGTCCATAGTCTTTAAACTTACAGACCAGAGCTAAGTGAGCAAACTCATAATGTTATTATCAGGCACATAGCACTTTTACATTAACATTTGAAAACCCAGCGGCAGAGAACACTAAAAAGGATCACACTGAGAGAGCGAAATCTGATTTCTCCTTTCAAATTAAAGTTTTACATCAAAACCCATCTTCACTGAGAATAAAATGGAGTCATTGTGACAATGTTTCTTCTTTTGGCACATTTAGATAAATTACGAAGATGATTTGGGCTGAGGGCAATGGAGAGAATTTGATCAAAACAAACAAAACGGCATTCTAAATGTGGCTCGGAAGCAAAGTGATGAATTCTATATCAAGCTGATGATTCAGTGCATCTCAACAGAAATTATTTTATTCTATCATTATTCTAATATACTGCATGCAGGTTAAGCGATGTGAATTTCATATTGGTAAGAGTTGCAATTTATTATAGACAAAGACTTAGAACTCGTAAATGTGCCCTGTATCTGGTATAGTGCTACAGAATAGGGCCAGGATATTACACTTATTAAGTGATTTGGGATATATGAAGTTCTAAGCTTTGTTGGAGATTGATAACAGAAGTGGCTTTTTGTAGTCCTAAGATTTGAACAGAAATATGCCAAATTAACTTACACACTAATGGATATTAATCAATTAAATTTAAAGTTAGGGGCCATGAAAAGGGCATGCAGATAACTAGCGACTTACTAGAGTGATCAGCTTTAAAAAAATCAGGATGAATAATATTAATGCTGTTGGGTGCGGTGGTGCACAATTAAAACTCAGTTTTGGGAGGCTGAGATAGCAGTATCCTACGTTACAGAACAGCCTCTGCAACTTTGTGATACCCTCAGTAATTAGTGAGACCCTGTTTAAGAATCAAATGGGCTGAGAATGTAGCTCAGAGGAAGAATACACCTGGGTACAATCCCCAGAACCACACACACACACACACACACACACACGCACACACGCACACATTCATTCTCATTCTCTCTCTCTCTCTCTCTCTCTCTCTCTCTCTCTCTCTCTCTCTCCTCCTACTACTACTACTAAAATGCTTACTGAACACTTGCTATATACTATGAACTACCTCATGCACTACAGGCACACTATCGTCCTAATAAGTAGTGGAGGATACCAAGTCACAGAGAAATGAAGAAACGTCCCAACATCCCACCCCACAGCAGAGTGAAAGTCTGAACTTCATCATTCAAGTGGGAAGCTGTGGCTCTCAGCCAGCACAGGACACTGCAGGCCCAGGGGAAGAGGACAGAGGTGGGATTCAGAGAGTGAGTTCCTACCTAAAACACGGTAATCACATAGCGAGAGACCTGAGAGGAAAAGGTGAACAGTGTGATCAGGCACTGATACGGGCTGGGGAAATCCTAAGGAGGAAAAATGGAATGGATATTTTCTAAAAGACCTCCAGTTTCACTGAAGTGATGGGTACACAGTAGAAGTAGAGAAACTGTCAGTGTTCAGTGTAACTCTACTAGGAGGAGCGCCCCCTGAGAATAGCATGCCGCTGAAACCCCTGTGGGCTCTCATCACAGAAGTCAATGTGAGTTTAACAGGAAAAGGTCCACTACATTTCTAAGAATTCTGTGATCAAGAAAAAAATCAGAACATAAAAATTAATTTTCCAGATGGGTGTGGTGGTGCACGCCTATAATCCCAGTTATTGGGAGGCTGAGATAGGAGGATTGCAGGTTCTGGGCCAGCCTCAGTAATTTAGAGTCCCTTGGCAATTTAGTGAGACCCTGTTTTAAATCAAAACCTAAAATAGGGCTGAGGGTGTAGCTCAGAGGTAGAATGCCTGAGTTGAATCCCCAGTAAAACACACACACACACACACACACACACATTAATTTTCCAGCCAGGGATGGTGGTACATACCTGTAATCCCAGCACTTGGTAGGCTGAGACAGGAGGATAACATCGCAGGTTCAGGTCCAGCCTCAGCAACTTGGCAAGGCAACTTGGTGAGACCCTATCTCAAAAATAAAAAAGGCCTGGGAGTACAGCATGGAGGTAGAATACTTCAGGGTTCAATCCCCAG
>PVLC010015726.1:0-36997 GCA_004027655.1 Graphiurus murinus
GTCTCTGTGACCCAGAACAAGTCTCTGTCTCTCAGTTTCCTCATCTGAGCATCATTAGAGTATCTATTTAATGGGGTTATTGTTAGAATTAAATGAGATGGAATAAGAAGCTCAAAATAGTGCTTGCTAAATAATGTTCATTCTCTTCTTGAAATTGAAAACATTTCCTTAAGGCAGGACTAAAATTCTCAGATGCCAGAAGTGGAAAATTCCACACCATGAAATTTTGTTTCATGCACAAAATTGTTTAAAATATTGTTCAAAATTACCTTCAAGCTATGTGTATAAGATGTACATGAAACATAACTAAGTTTTTTATTTAGGCCTGAGTCTCATCTCCAAGAGCTCTCATTATTAACATAACAATATTCAAAAATTAAAAAAATCTGATATCTAAAATACTTCTGGAAATAAGCATTTCAGATAAGAAACATATTCAATTTGTAATAACTAGATATATAGTTTTATAACCCTGAATTGAAACCCTGAATTCTTTCTTTTCCCAGATTATACCTCTGATTTTTAACATTTTTTTCATCTGTGTGTGTGCTGCTGAAGATGAGACTCATTGCTATACATTTCCTATATTAATTTTTTTTGTGGTACTGGGGATTGAACTCAGTGGCATTCTACCTTCGAGCTATACCCCCAGCCCTATTTTTTATTCTTTATTTTGAAACCGAGTCTCACTAAGTTGTGGAGTGCCTCACTAGGTAGCTGAGGCTGGCTGCGAACCCGGATCCTTCGGTCTCAGCCTCCCAAATGCTGGGATTACAAGCATGCGCCACCACGCCCGGCTCTATATTAATTTTTTATAACTCACTGGCATCATAAATGCCCCTTTTCCAACTTAGAAGAATAGACAAAGCTCATGGTCTGGGAAGGAGAGTACTCTTAAAAGGCAGAGGCATAGAGAGAAGAGGGGTGAGGGATTGGAAAGCTAGGTGTGGCTTAATATATAACGTGGCCCCTAGTGAACTTGGCCTACAGTTCTGAGATGAAAATCACACCCAGTAGTTGTTGGTGATATGAATAAACAGGCATTCCTATCCATTGGTATGTTGGAAACCACACTGCTGTTAAGTCATGAGCAGTCACTGGCCTGAAACCGTGTCCCCATTTTTCTTGTTTTGCATGCAAAAAAAGAAGACAGCTCATGGACATGATGTCCTGTGGGTGAAATCTTATAACACCTATAAGTCAGGTGAAAAGTTTAAATTAATGGTCTTTAAGGTGATTGTAGATTTGCAAGAATGAAATAACAAAGTATCTCATTATACTTCAAATATTTATTTCCAATCGTAAAATAAAGATCCAATACAAGATCCTTAAATCAAGGAATAAAGAGTGTTGCTCAGTAACATTCTTGTATTTCCATAAATTTGATACTAAAAATGAAATTACTGATGTGAGAACCAATACCCATCCATAGTTAATGAGCTCACGGGTTTTATTTCGTCAATAAAAACCATACTTAGTGCATATGTGTCGTTTCAAATCATGCCTGATACCAGCTGGGGTTTGTGGCCAGGGTAACTAAATTGCTTGTGAGTTCCAAGCCACTGAAGCAAGGCTCTTTTAACAAGATGACCTGTCATCCCTTCAGGGTGTGTTTTGACAGCTACAGACAATGATAACGTCAAGTCTAGCATTGGAATGTTCTATTTTGATCCTAAAATAAATACTCATATATGTTATCCATGAAAAATGAGACATATAAAAGGCAACACTTCAATCAAAAATTTCAGTGTGCAGCATAGTTAGGGCCTGCTGAGACAGGATGGGGACAGTGTCATGATACCTATGTAGGGATGGCTTGGGACATGTGCAGTGAGCCTAAATGCCTCACACATTTTCCCCTTACATAATAATTCTAAGTTATATTCTCTACTATGGAAACTGCGCCAGTGGATTCCGATCTGAGAAAACTCTTTGAAAAACTTTATCATTATGGCTAAATAGGCCGAGCCTGCCATATTTAGTAAGGGGTAAATATTTTTAAATATCTAAATGGATTTGCTGGCAATAAGTACTCCTTTAATTTAATTCAGCCCCTACGTTGATTGAATTAAGATCAATTTATCACAAAAGTATTCTGCTCTGGGATTCAGACCAAAAGCTTTGGGGGAAATTAAAACAGGAAGGCAAAAATTGATGGGTCACAAACTGAGCTTCTCAATTAGCCAGTGACATCCTCAGAATTCTAGGTCAGATTAAAGAGCTTCCAGCAAGGGGCACTGCATATGTAAGAGCATTCAATGCCAGCCACCATTTAGTTCAAAGATGGACTGATGGAATTCAGCTCTCAGATATTAATGAGGACCTAACTAACGAGAACCTAAGTTACAACTAGCAATTTCTAGTTATTTTATTGTGCTCAAATCATGAACAGTCAAAAGCAGTAGTTATATACTTAGGATCTACCCTATTCATTCAAGGTTTAGGAAGTCACTGACAATTTTGTGGGTCACACCCAACTCCATGCTTTCTGTAACAAATATTTGATCCCTAGAGGTCACTTGTTGGATAAGAGAATTATTTTCATAATTTGTATTTTAATATGTTTAGAATATTATAAGTCTACACCCAAAATGAAGTCACACCATATTCCTGTTGCATTTGCTGTACGATGTTGCTGTGAGCTTCCACTTAAGAATCTCCTGTTGAAATGTCACATTTCTTGAGAAATTTGTGTTTCCTATTTTCCATTAAGGAGAAACATATAACTAGTCACTTCTGTTTGAGCTCAAGCTAACAGGTAACACAGCAAAGTTAAAAGTTGTTGACTTAAATAATTTTGTACAAATTTTTATATTTTAATATATTTTACATTATAATATTATTTCACAGTGGATGTTTTTTCAAATAGGATACATATGTAGTTTCTGATAACTTTCCTTTTGACTGTACTGCATATACATGAGTGTATTATATTATGTGTTACCGCTAAAACTTTTGGAAATAGGTAAGATGCAACTATAAATATACTAAAATAAAATCTAAAATAGAAAATGACCAATGCCGAAAAGGGCCAGCCCATTTGCTGGGCATTGAACAAGAGAACAAGTGGAGACTCATACACTCTAAACATTTACAAGTTATAAATCAAACATATATATATGTATATATATGCAAATATATATGTTTGTACATACATGCATAAATAATGTTCTACCTTTACAAATATGCCTTCATAACAAAATGTGTCTATAATTGAAAGAGAACTGAATTTAATTACTATTTCCTGGACAATGGTGACCTCTAGGGAGGTCCTTGGAATGTGAGAGAGGACGATTAAGAAGCACTTTAACTCTGTCCTTTGAATGATTTCATGAATTGTCTATGTAGTCTAAATAATATGAAATAAAATAAATGTAATTTTCCCAAAGGGCTAGAGGAATCTGTGACAGCAGGCTTAAAAGGTTTCTGACTCCTGATGTGGTCTCCACCACTACTTCTTCTGTTCTTCCACTAGTTCTTTCTACATTTCTCTTTTATCTCAGATGCAGGCATTTTCTTTCCCAGTGTAGTTGCCATCCCTGCCACCAGGAACATTATTCTCTGGAGTAGCCCTCCTTTGTCTGTTGTTGCTCAGAAGATCTGAGGTGGTGGTATCTTTTCCTTGTGACCCTGAGTTCAGTGAATCCCAGCTTGCCTGACTCTGATTTCAGAGTTTTGTACCTAGGACAAGATAGTGTTAGTATTTATCAGGCTGCAGATGAATGAATTGAACTGATTTATATCCATAGAGTGCTCCTAGGACTCAGAGAAACAGTTAGGGTTGTTCTCATTATTTAACAGAACTAAACAATACATTGTAGGTAGACTTTACATAGCTAAAACAGTCTAAATCACTTGACCATTCATGACCCAGCTATGCTCTGGGTACATGGGAAATACAGACTAATATCGGTAAAACATACACAGCAACTAGGAATAGAGATCTTGGATTGATAGAATAATCTGATTCCTTTGTTTCAGCAAAGACATATATACCACAAAGCATATGTATAACATGAGAGGCAGAAGAGATTTTTTGGTACATGAGGTTCACTCAACAAAACTCCTTTGTTTCATTCCTTTAGGAACACAGAAGTCAAACAGTCCTTGATTAATATGGGCTCTTTCTGTTTGGTTAAAGTAGAACAAAATCTCCTTCTATCAAACAAACATTGTCTGGAGCAAGCTGTCCACCAGATCTATCATTCCTACCCAGGGGAAATGGCCATTTCCTAGACACTCTCCTTTCAGAATGAAATCTACACTTGGTACATCATGTGCGTACCTAGCAGCTGCTGCCCAGAGCAATTGTTTTGTGCTGCAGCCTGGGCCAGATGAAGCCAAATTACACACATTCTAATTACTCTGGTCATGTTAGCTAGTATTTCACTCATTAAAGATGTATTTGCAAAGTAAAAAAAAAAAACAACAACAAAAAAACCTAACAACAACAGAAAAAAAAAAAAATCCCTAACAACCCTGGTGCCATGAGACCAAGATGTTTTCTCTGTGAGGACAAAACTGTATTCCAAAACACTCTGTTGACAGAGCCTGAGATGCATAATTTGGATCCATCTCCATTAAATACCCCGCCACTCAGTCCCATAATGTAATTAACATTGCAGGTCTCATGGCTCTTTTTAAGAGAATTAGAAGCCATGAGTCATTTGGGCATCATCGGAACAAGCTCTGCTAATGTAAAATGACTCAATCTCAAAGATTGCTATCTGGCAGCATTCCGAGATAGCAAGACCTGAAAGCCAGCACTTAATCTGATTTAGGACCTCTTAAAATATTCTTCAAACTTGACTAAACATTGTTCTGGTAAAAAAGATCAAGAATTATTTTAGGAACCAATCGTGGTCTGAGCTGTCTTAGCATTGTTATTGATTCCTTTTAAGTAATTGCATTTAATTTGGAAACCTATGGACAAAGAAGCTGAGGAAGAAATATGACTATGTCAAGTGAAATAAAACTGAGTATGAGAACAAAGATAATACAAAAATAGAAATCTTTATTGAATAGATATGCTATTGTCTTATTCCAGGGTTCTTAATGTCAGGATTTAGTTTATTAATCTACACAGGATGTTTTCATGGCAGCTCTAGTAATACTGAAAATAAAAAAATTTAAAAGGTATCATAATAGTGTTCTAGGGCTTACTAAAGGTATCTCATCAAAATTATAAAATTTCAGAGTGAAAGTAAATATAAGGTATTTCTTTTAGCACTTAAAACATTTTCCATTTGGTAATGTATCTTGTTGCTTTGGGTCACATCACCCCCTTTTACTTCTTTCCAAACTGAGGAAATGTAATGTGGCAGTGGGATGGCTCACAATTGTTTTTGGTAGAGCAGGGAATGGACTGAGATTTATAAAAATACTCAATATTTTATGGGAATAAAAATGAATAAAATGGCTAAATCTCCAAGTTTCATTAGAAAAAATGAAGGCATCCTAAATTTTTTCATTAGCATTAACGGTTCCTTTCACTGTAAGTAAACTTTGTAGTAGAACATACACATTGATTAATTTGCATCTAAAATTATATTTTCATGGTGACTAGGGTTTTATAATTCCACAGCCATATGTTGAGAGCCTCCTGAGTGCAGGCAATCCTTTTTTCCCCCATGTAGACTCATCTCCTAGAGTCTACAAACTCAGCTCTGACACCCTCTGTTCACTCATCATGGAAGACTTTTGTCACTTAGATGTAGGAGCCACAGAAAGAACTTGTGTCCAAAGCAACTTATGTCACAGCAAAACTCTCTTACTAGATATTCATAATGAACAGGTACCATAACATCTACCCCAAAATGTCTTATCTGTCACTATATTTGATATTTCCTGGAGAAAAGAAGAATAGAGTTAAAAATATCAAACAAATGACCTATTTCCCCCTTGGCTTTTGGGCAATGGCTTCAAAGATATGAACTGATATCAATGGGGAGATAATTGGGGGAAATGAATGCCTTTATAAGATATAATCAATATTTTTGTTTTGGCAAATCATCTGAATAATTACATCTAGTCTGTACAATTTTTTGAATGCTTACTACTTAGGTTGAACATAAAATTGTCTTTACTTCCATTTTATTTATAAGTTACTAACTGAAAGTAGATATCCATTTTATGAAATGGAACTATCTAGACTGAAAATTGTCATGATGATAATTCACATTAAAACTGTAACAGCAAACTAGCTGCAGAAAGCCAAGATGTTACTAAATTCCAATTGATGGTAGAAATATTTAAAATCATGTGAAATTATTTCTTAGATGATTTATTTGGCTACTATGAATAGACATATACACAAACATCAATTTTTAGTGAGAAGGAAACATTTAATCTCAAATACTCTATTTAAGAGATTGAGGCCAAAGAGTGAAGTGACTTGACAAGGTCACACTACTATTCAGTATCAGTTCTGAGATTAAAATTCAAGACTTCTTTACCTTGTCCAATATTTTTTGTTTGGCATCTTAAAAAATTAGTCAATAATAATATATGACTAATTATGTTTGGAATAAAAATAAACTAAAAGCTATAACAAACAACTGGATAGAGTGATTTTTATGCTTGTAAATCTAAAAATATGCCTTTTCCCTTAAGAGTCAATCTCCAAGTTCTGCCCTTGGTGATCCAGATAAATACTGTAGGACCAGTGTTTTTAAGTAGTTGGTGTGAATCAGTGGCCAGAGCATGCAAAATCTTCAGTGTGCCATTAATAATAAAAATAAAGTACATGCATATGGAGTATATGTAGGCAATTTTTATATAAAGCAAGTTATATGACTACTGAGGTCACAGATATAATTAAATTATATAAAAAAGAAATATGCTGCACTCAAAAATTGTTGATTAAACAAATTAACATGATTTGCTTAATAGGTACTAAAATGTGTCACATTACTCATATATGTTGCCTAAATATCCGACCATTATAAAGATCTTTGAATATAGTAAAGGTTAAATGATTTTTAATAAATGCTCAGAACAGCACTGTCCATGGTGCTGAAAATGGTTCTACATAGATATATTGTCTTCTCTCATGCCCCATTGCTTCCCCCTCTTTCACTTCAAAGCAAAAACCAATAGAAGCACATCTTGCTTACTATCTAATTGAAGCTGGAATAAATAATAAAATAGGTCCTGGATCCTAGTTAGCAGATACTTGATTACTATCCACTCATAGTTGGTAGTGTTGGAGTTTTGCAAAAAAGGAGGTAGGATGTAAAAATTTGTCTTCATGTAGGGTGTATTTCCATTTCAGTAGGGCAAGACCTTCAGAAGATCTATGATCTAGATCAGCAAGTCCTGGCAATCTTGAGGAAGAGCCAGAATATTATCAGAAGCTATGCATTTATTTGCAGGATCTTTGAAGAGTTCTTGGGAATTTTTTTGGTGGGAACAATGACATTCGTAAAGAGCTCACAGTTATATAACTGTAGCACTGGGGCTGGGCATGGCAGCACACACCTGTAATCCTAGTACTTGGAAGGTCGATACAGGAGTATCTCAGGCTTGAAGCCAGCCTTAACAACTTAACAAGACATTTCCAAATTAAAAAAAAAAATAAAGTAGGGTTGAGTATGTAGCTTGGAGGAATGCCTCTGCCCTCAATCCCTAGTATCACAAAAACAAAACAAAGTTAAAAAAAAAAACCAAGAATGTGAGCACTGAACCCATGGCATTGAACCTTTCCCTCCTCACTGATCTTCTCTTTCTCTTCTCTCTTATATTCTCAACCCCTGCGCATCTTCTCACCACTATTATTGATGTCTTGCAAACCAAGTATGATTTAAATAGCTCCCAACAGTATTTCCTCTCTTCCTCTTAGTGGTTTCTCAGAATTATATGCTTTTCTAATTTAGGGCTAGTGCATGCCGTTGTGGCCTTTCTTTGGCATCAGAACCAGACAGATGTAAAAAGTAAACTGTGAAATGCAACTGCTGTGTGCCTGGTGGGATCACATCATCAGGAAGGCATAACATAGCTGTAGGGATGAGCTCAGCTTAGGTCTAGTGGGGGCATAGTTTCCTTTTGGGATCACTGCAACCATGCAAATATAAAAAAAGATTTCAAATAAAGGCGATTTTCCACCTGGTGGAGAATAATAAAATTTGATTGCCCACCTGTTGTTCCTGGGTTCTGTGACTATTAGGTGGCTGCTTCACCTCCTGGTAGCAGATGCTTTTCTGAGCAATTTGAAACACACTAGTTACTGCTTTTTCTTCCACAAAAATAATTATCAGCGGGACTTCAGGATGTGCAACGGCTATAAGATTACACCCAAAGGATAGATTGTGACTCTAAGATCAGCATAAAGTAGCAATTGCAATAAGTGGTGTCTTGAGGAGTTGTAAATTTATTTCCCAGAAGATGCCCTTAATCCAAAGGATTTTAAGAGAGGAACAAAAGAGCCTAGTTTGGGGTACTTGAGACTTGTTTGTAACAGTAACTTCCCAAATGTTTATTCAGCAATTAGTCAATTTTTAATATATCATTGTATCTAATAGAAGTTTTGGTTCTCTGAGGGCAAAAAAAAAAAAAAGAACTGATGAAAATTATGAAATCAGGAACTATTTTTATGGGGATGTTTAAGAGTTCAAGGTCTGAAAGATGGATCATAGTTTAGGTCAAATGAGCATGCCTTTCCTAAGCACAAGGAAGGACATGGTAATGACTAGGTTTCTGAGTCACTTGCATCTGAACAGGGCCACATGCTGATTCAGAGTAATAGGTGAGACTCAGTCTGCTGTATGTCTGTCTTACCACCTCTTTTTTCCCCAGGATGTATTTACCAAGCACTGGCTTGTTTCCAGCCCAGATCGGGGCACCTTCAAGGATAGAGAAGAGAAAGCAGTTTCTTTCTTTCCTTTTGAAATATGAGTTTTATATAATAAATGCATACAAAATAACTAGAGAGTTATTGTGAAGCACGAAAATCTGAGGGAGTAAATGGGTTGACTGTAGTACATGAATCAAATTCAAAGTCAGGGGAGGTTTTGTGGGTTTTAGTTAGTCAGAAAGGGCTTCCTGGACAAATGGCTACTCTCACTTTTAATATTTTTAATATTGAATAGATTAATAATGCCAGAAAAAGTTTGGATTTAGTCAAGATGGTGTAAATAGGAGTTTGTATCAACCAGAGCCTGTCATGGGATAAGGTAAAGGAAAGTGTTGGTATAATATCAATGTCTCAGACACCTTGTATTTCACCTTTTGGTGTAGACATTATACTTATCTTTTAGAATGTCCTCCTTCTTGTCTTCTTTTTCCTCATTCCCTCCTTGATCAATATCATACCATTTAGCATTAAAAACACTTATTGGGCTAAACTGAGTTAAACAAACACACAGAATATCTTCTACTTAAAGGGATGAAGCAAAATCATTGTAGATAAAAAGCTTCATTCTTTTCTTTCTTTCTTTTTTTTTTTTGAAACCAAGGTAACATTAGTTTAAGATGTCTTCTTTTATTTGGGAAATGTACATCTAACCAAGAAGTAATTACTCATTTCTAGTGAAACCCAATGGCATGTTAGAGCAAGGGGCAGTGGTGCCTAAAATTCAGTTTGCACAAATACATCAGACGAGACAGGTGGTCCATTGGGCTGATATAAGTTCTTACTCATTTACGAAAGCAAAATGAGTGGTAATATTTTATTTACAATATACCATAGTAAGATAAGTTTTTATTTATTGGCTAGCTAGTCACTATCATCTACTAGTGTTAGACTCCTTTATTGAGGATCATAAGAGCCATAGGTGACATGCTGTAGTTTGGGTGTTGATTGTCCTCCAAAGACCCCTGTGTTATAGATTTGCTTGCTCCTCAGATTGTCACTCTTGGGAGGTGATGGGACCTTTAAGAGGTGGGACTTAGTTGGAAGCTTTAGGTCATTGAAGGCATGACCTCGAAGGGTATTTTGGGACCCTCGTTTCTTCTTCATTTCCTTTGCTTACCAGTCATGAAGTGAGAAGTTTTACTATGCCTGACACCATGATGTGTCACTTTGCCACAAGCCCAAAAGCAATGGGCCAGCTGGTCATGAACTGAAATCTCCCAAACTTTGAGCCAATGCAAACCTTTCATCTTTATGACCTGATTTTCTTTCTAACACATTTTGTTGCAGTAAGTGAAACTTGTGTAGTACAAGAATTAGGGCATCTTAAAAACATCGTAGTAAAGTGACAGTCATTTTCTATAGCACAGGATTTTGTGAGAATATGTTGACACCATGCATATGTGTTTGAAAATGCATGCAGTAGTTTGTTAATAGTCTTTAGTCACACCAATAAAAGAAGTCTTTTAACATCCACTTATTCATTTTATTCACAGCACTAACTATATTCTATATAACTTTGCTTATTTACTTGTTTATGTGTGTCTCTCCCATTAGATTGTAAACTCCATAAGAGAAGAGACCTTCATGATCTTTGGCAAATCAGTATCATCAGTATATTATTTGACTATTGCCCACATCACCAATAATGCTACATAGAAAGTCATTTCCCAAACAACAGCTCGGGCCACAACCATTTATTCTCCTGGATCTGTGGATCAATGCAGGTGTGTCTTCTTCAGCTTGTTAGGGTTAGAACAGACTTCTTTTTAAAATTTTATTTATTTATTATTTTTTATTGGTGCATTGTAATCATACATCTTTGTTAGGTACAAGCTGGTAAAGGCATATGTGTACACATTTCTCATTTAACCCTTCCCTAATTCCCACCCCACTTCCTCACCCTCCCACCTTCTCAAGAAAAGAAGGTGACTTAACTGAAGGCGATTGAGGGGGCACCCTAATGCACATGATGTACTTTCACAATCATATCAAAGTCAATCACTAAACTGAATTTGAGAATAGTCTTCTTCACAGTGCAATTCTGCATGTCCACATCTTGCTTCACAAGTTCCTCCTCCTCTTTCTGGGACTCATTTTTCCTATGCTAATGACAAGGTGTAAGAAGGCAAACCAAGTACACAGACCTCCTAAGGTCTAGGCTCAGAACTGATACCTTCAAACTTCTACCTACATCCATTCCTTAGCCAAATCAACTTACATGGCCAAATACAAAGTCAAAGAGAGGGGAAATACAATGTCCCATGATGAGGCCATGGCAACGGTGTGGATGAAAGGTACAGTAATGAATTGGGACCAACATTTTGAACGATCACTGGGGACACTAAGAAATTGCATATATTCTCTCAATTCTATACTCCTCTCTGTAGCATGCCCTTTGATGTGGGATTTTGCATATTCTCTCTCATTATGAGATGTAGTGTGTCTCTCCATTTCTTGACTTGCATTGTTGCATTGACAAAAAAAAAAAAAAAAAAAAAAAGGTGACAGAATATGGTATTCTGATTCCATGTCTACATTGTGATGTGTTTTGCATATTTTACCCTTTCTTGGACCCTTGATGCTGCCATATTAATAAGCCTGAGCTAGCCTGCTGGGCTTTGAGAGACAAGTGGCTTGGTGTCTACCACTGTCCCAGGCAGGCACCCACCAGGCACATATGTGAGGCTATGCTAGACCAGACGTTCTCAGCCAACTCACCTACTGTCCACCAATGTATGAGCAAACCCTTCAATGATCAATCAGGACTGGCTCAAATTAGTGTTCTAGCAGATGTTTTCATCTGTAGAATCTTATTGTTTCTCCTTTCTTTTTTTTTTTTTTCCAGTACTGGGGATTGAACTCAGGGGCATTCTATCTCCGAGCTATTCCCCCAGCCCTATTTTTTTTTTTTTTTGCAGTACTGGGGATTGAACCCAGGGGCATTCTACCTCCAAGCTATACCCCCAGTCCTATTTTTTTTTATTCTTTATTTTGAAACGGGGTCTCACTAAGTTGCGGAGTGCCTCACTAGGTAGCTGAGGCTGGCCTCGAACCCGGATCCTCCGGTCTCAGCCTCCCGCATGCTGGGATTACAAGCATGCGCCACCACGCCCAGCTTATTTTTTTTATTTTGAAACAGGGTCTCACTAAGTTGCAGAGTACCTCACTAGGTAGCTGAGGCTGGCTGCAAACCCAGATCCTCTGGTCTCAGCCTCCCAAATGCTGGGATTACAAGTGTGCACCACCATGCCCGGTTGTTTCTCCTTTCTTTATCTCTTTCCTGTATGTAGAAAAAAAAAAGTCTTTAAAATTTTGAGGTTATGGTCTTATGTTACAAATAATCTTTGCTGTAATATTTGAGCCATTTCTTTCTTTTCTAGTAAAACCACAATAGGGTATTTTTAAGCCTGATAACATAAATGTAATATAGGACAGATACATTTTAGTTTTATTGAATCACATAATGCCACGGTCAGAAGCCTGGTATATAAGTCTTCAACTCAGGAAAGCAGAACTCTTAATTTTAACATAGTGCTGCAAATTTGGCAAAGAAGAAATGTCAGAGCTCACCAGAAAGGTTAACCAGCAGCAAAACCTGAGTTCCTTGGTAACCACCCTTGCCTTTTAAATCCCATTGCTGAAAGCATTTTCTAGAACTGCATGTGGATTTTCAGTATTCTATTTTTTAAAACCCACTGTAGTTTTATTAAGCAGAATACATTTTGACACAATTTTATAGAATTTTTCCATCTATCCTATTATACAAATATGTTGAGATTGAGTAGAGTATCTACATTTCTTTTCAAAAGATTAACATATTGATACATTGTACTTTGACCTATTGGATATTGCAAAAATAAATATTCTAGAGACAAAACTCAAAAGACTATTACAATATTGACCTGGGTTTCATGGTTTAACATCAAATTCTTAATTTACCCTATAGGGAAATTTTCTAAGATAAATTTTCTTTATTGAATTATAACATTTCTTAAATGTATTGTTTTCTGGGACCTTTAGGAAATGGAAAAATGATATCATTTTCACATATTTATACTTGCATATGCATATAACATGTTGTGTTTAAAAAGTACATGTAAATTATATGTATAGTGGTATGAGTGCTGATGAAGAAACAGCTCAAAAGTAATGTTGTGCTTTTTCCCTGTGAAATGATGAGTTAATTTATTTTAATTATGTCTCATGCACTGAAGCTAATAACAAATGGAGAAACACCCAGGTAGCAAAGAGAAGCTAATCAGGAGCCACTTAGGGAAGCTCAGCTTAGAAAGTTATATAAACAGTCAAGGAGACAAGACAGAAACTTAGCTCATAACAAATACAACATCTACTTAAGGAGGAACTTTTGATAAGAGTTTATATATGCAAGTTGTATACTTTTACACTTTGTGTATCTGCTTTCCTTTCATCTCTTGGCTACATGAATTTATGTAAGATAACAACTACAACAATGTGTTATTGTGTGTGTAACATATATACATGTAATATGTTAGTACAAATATTAGGTGATTATTATAAGACAAATGTTGTAAGCAAACACTAAGAAAGCAAACCAGAAAAAACAGTGAAAAATAATTAAAAGAACTAAAATATTAGAAAACAGTCTCTAAGGAAGAGTAGAAGAACAACAAGAAATAAAGATGAAACATAAAGAGAGTAAAAATTTAAATAGTAGTCCAAATCTAACTATATCAACAATGAGAGTGTGAGTGGATTAAATAATTCAATAAAAGACAAGAATAGGCAAGACAGATAAAAATTACAAGACCCAATTATATACTGTCTATAAGAAAAGCATGTTAATTTCAAAGATATATGTTGGTAAAGTAAAATGACTGCAAACAGGTTATCATGTAATCAGTAGTCATAAGAAAGCCTGAGTGACTATATTAATACCAGACAAAACAGGCCATCAAACATAAAAAAGGAATTAAGTATTTATACAAATGTGCAATGTTATGAACTTTGAAATCAGCATGCTATTTGAAAGAAGCCAGACACAAAAGGTCTCGTATTGTATCCTTCCATTTACACGAAATATACAAAATTAAGTCCATAAAGACAGAATACAGATTTGTGGTTGTTAGAGGTTTGAGGAAGGAGAAAAATGGGAGTAATTGTTTCATTATTGTGGGGATTTGTTTTGGGGTGCTGAAAATAAGTTGGAACTAGATAGGGGTAGTGCCTGCACAACATTGTGAATATATCAAATACCAGTGAATTGTTCACTTTAACATGGATAGTTTTATGTTACATACATTTCACATCAATGAAAAAAAAATAAAGGAATTGATTTCTGAAAAGAAGTAGGTGGATGTTTGAGAAAAGAAGACATATTCTAGAACTTAACTTTAGAAAACCCTAACAATTTCTCATTCTATATGGTGGGCAATACAATGCCTTAGGAAACAGGGGTGTTTGTGTTTTTGAGAGTTAGTTTGGTATAGTTGGTTTGGGGCCAGAAGTCTCATTTTACACAAGTACTGAATGCTTCTGGTTGTGGATAATCCATTAACTCCAGCATCATTACCTGAAAATTGGGTGAGTAACAATTGCACTTGCCCTACACACTCCATTGGGTGCTTTTAAAGGCTGAATGCTACCTGTACAGTGGAGGAAATAGCTTTGCAATGCACTATATGATACAGGATGGTACTCGGTGCTGACCACAGTCCCCAATTTCAGATGGAGCACCTATCTAGCCTACTGTGGCTGACCTTCTCTGTCGCACAATGCTGCCAACTTGACCATGGCTGAGTAGATACTATGCCTCACTTAAATGCACATACAGTTTTAGTAATAAATGAATTTTATTTACTCTGTTTCCATTTAGAAAATGAGAATGTGTTTTGGAAAATAGCTTTTAGAAGGATAAATGTGAAGAGCTTTTCTGGTCAACATTTTTTTCCCTTCTGGGGTTTTGTCCTAAAAGATTTAAAGCTGTTTTATGCCATATTTCAATGTAGAGGCTTCTGTCTTGACTTCTTTTATTTTTCTAGTTTCTAAGACTTCTGCCACTAACAGAATGAGGTATTTTATGATGCATTTTCCCGAGTTACACATCTTGATCTATTTAACATGCTTTCTCCCTTTCAAGAGTAAATCAAGGAGAGAAACAACAGACTCTTTGGCTCCAGCTGTACATCTGATCTTGCCAGGGACAGGGTCAAATGTCCTGGGTGGGTTCAAGTTGTTATTTTACTGCTGCTATTTTGAAAAGCACAGATCTTCCCAACTCTTACCTCTAAGAGCTGTTCTTGTGCAAATGCAGGGTCAGCTGCTTTCTTCACTGTACCACTCTCTTCTTAGGTAATCAATAATTACCTGGTCCCACTTGGCTATTGTGCCAATGTCCCAACGTGGATCATACTAAGCCTACCAGGCAGAAGTTATTTATTGACAGCCTAGCAGTAGTAGCTAGGAGCTCACAGCAGCTTCCCCTGGGAAAGTCTAATGTACACCAACAAATCCCCAGTCTAAGCAATTGTGCCATTCGAGACATTATGTGGTGATGACTGTATGCTCTCTTAAGATGCTTTAAAAATCTTTTTGTTTTAAGCCTGGTGCAAAGGTACATCATTTCTATCACCCCAGTATTTAGGAGGCTGAGACAGGAGGATTACCGGTCAGAGACCAGTCTCAACAATTTAGCGAGACCCTGTTTCAAAATAAAAAATAAAAATGGCTGGGGGTAGTTCAGAGGTAGAATGTCCCTGGTTCAATACTCAGTACCAACAAACAAACAAACAAACAAGTAAACAAACACACACATATTTTTTGTTATCATCGAATTAAAACATGTTCATTACAGAAAAATCACAAATCAAATGAGAGAAACATAAATATGATAATAAGCTGCCCTATCACTCAGAAGTAATCAGCTATCACATCATCATACTCACAGACACATACTTACACATTGGAAAATAATACCAAAGCTGCATTTTTCTGGAATATACTTTTAAAATCCTAAATATGTAACTAGCATCTTTCCATTAAAGCATTAGTAGAATGCTATTTTAAATTACTGCACCCCATTCTATCATTTGCATGGGGTCAATTTATTCAACCAATATGTTTTATATATCTAGTTTATCTTCCCAGGTTTCTGTAGGAGATGCAAACATTTATTTCATTCTTGAAGTGGTCTTTAGAGTAGAAACATGCTTTTTTAAGAAACTGATCACTATTGATGACTTTCGCATGCCTCTTCATCAAAAAGTGAAGATGCTTACTTCAAGAGTGTCTTTAACTCCCTCTTGAGATACAATTCTTGAAGGCACATTTCTTCCTCAGGGAAAGCTAACTGTTTAACGGCTCGATGGTCTCAAACACACTACTACTATTTTCTGAGATCCATTTTTCTACCAGTGCCCAAAGAATATAGTAATTACATCTTGCTCTTTGTACTCATTCTTGGGGAGGGTCTCTGTGAGCTTCCTGGTGAGAATTAGCTTTTAGAAGATAATTTAAACTTGTTTGTTAAGTGGGAGAGTACTCTACTATCAGAACTTTTATATCCTCAGTTGATTTTGAAAAACCACACAGAAAAGCACATTTCCCTGTGGTTAACAAATGCTTGTGACTTTCCCCAATGCATATAGAGGGAAAGATTTATCGATTGCTATTTACTATAATCATGCTGAAACTAATTTCTAGGAAAGGTGACATGTGTCTGTCTTTCTATGAGGACTTTCCATGGGACTATAATTTTATCTCTTCAGAAGTACATAATCAGATTCACCCCCAAATATGGATAAAGAGAGTTCAAGTAGACAATTGGGAATGTATGCCTTGGCTTTAGACAAAATAATAAAACATTTGTAGCAGGTTGAGCTTTCATATACATGTATACTTTGAAGAAAGGCAAAGATCAGTAGTTTTTAATGGGAGGAGGACCTTCTAAGTCACCAGTATAATTCCTTTATTTTATAATGAAAGAAATTAAGCTCTGGGAACATGAAAAAATGATTTAAGGTCACATATTAATTACAACTAATTTTATCTAAGTCAGAATTAGAGTCTTTTCTGATTTCCAATCCATTTTCTGTCTCTGCTGAATAAAATTGAATTGTACACTGTTATAGCAAAAGGCAGTTACATCATGCAAATACTAGAAAGCTAAGGGAAACTTCAGGAAGAGGTAAACGATAACTATCTTGAGAGCAGTACTCAGA
Organism: Graphiurus murinus; assembly: GCA_004027655.1. Classification (NCBI taxonomy): domain Eukaryota; kingdom Metazoa; phylum Chordata; class Mammalia; order Rodentia; family Gliridae; genus Graphiurus; species Graphiurus murinus. Next base: position 17,050 of record PVLC010015726.1, read on the forward strand.
ACAGTTAAGAGTGTGGACTCCAGAGACAGTCAAGTATCAAAATCCCATACACTAGGGAGCTGTGCCATCTTTTTTTTTTTTTTAGGGGAAGGGGGAGTGCTGGTGTTTGAACCCAGGGGCATTCTACTTCCGAGCTACACCTCAGCCATATTTTTTTTTTCAGTTTGGAAACAGGGTCTTTCCAAGTTGCTGAGAGCCTCCCTAAATTGCTGAGGCTTGTTCTGAATCTGCAATCCTCCTGTCTCAGCCTCCCAAGTACTGAGATCTGAGATTAACAGGTGTGCATCACCATGCTCAGCTAGCTGTGTGATCTTAGTCCTTGGGTATCTTTTTCCTCTGCTCAGTAAAATGCAAACCAAAAGAGTAACAACAATAAAGATACTTATAGACATAATATCTATTTATTTGTTGGTACTGGGGATTGAACCCAGGGGCATTCTGCCTTTGAGATACACTCCCAGCCTTTTTATTTTTTATATTGAGACAGGGTCTTACTAAGCTGCTGAGGCTTGCCTGCAATCCTCCTGTCTCAGCTTCCCAAGTACTTGGATTATAGGTGTGTACTACCTCATCCAGCAGAAGTAATAGTTATCCTTTAGGATTATGAGAATTGAGTGACTTTCAGCAGGCTCTTAATTATGAGAATTGAGTGACTAGCTGGTGCTCTTTATTTGCCCAAAATGAACTCTGAATTTGTATAGTCACCGGTTATTAACACTTCTCCACTTACTGTGCTACCTAAGTTAAGCGACGAATGAAATTAAGTATCAGATTTCTTCCTCTATAAAATAAACATGATAACATCTTTATCATATGAAGGTTAAACGACATAATCCGTGTTCACTAACATATCTGCAAATAGCAAACGCTCGCTAAATGTAGTCGTTAATATTATCATCTTCATTGACAGTCAACTCTCCATTTGCCAACAAGGGTGCTGAATGCCTGTGATTGTTTTTAGCTTTAAGTTATACAATATGGTGGTTCGTGAAATGACAGTTGAAGGCCATGTATAGCTGCCGTAAGAAAACATGCAGAAAAGAGACCATACAGCAGCTAAATGATACTGGATTTTGTTACGGATCGCCAAGCCCAGAGCTCTGCCAGCACTAAGAGTGTCACACTGCTTGCTTTCTGACGTGGATGGTCCATGATACTTCGTGTTCACGGCCTTACCAATGGCTCCTCTACATTTAGAGAAGACATTACAATGGATGACTGGGTACAAGGTTGTTCTAATTTTAACAAATCCTGGTATTCTCTCAGATAAATCCCGCAGCAATAGAACAAGTGCCACCTACGTATTGTCAACCAGATGGGGCCAAAGCCATCAATCAGTTTTAATTTGGCTCAGTTCCTATGTTTATCGCTTATGGACTCTAAGGGTCATTTCTTTTCAGAATTCGAAGGACAAAAGCCATAAATCCACATGTTTTTCATCTTATTCTCGTGCTGCCCGTAGCACCCACAGGGGAATGGATAGCTTATTTGTCCGTCTTCCTACCTCATTTGAAATGTTCAAACATCAAAGGGTGAACATGATGCTTTAAACATTTCTGGTCACAAAGAATGCGTCTGCTCGAAGCCCACTGTTGAGACAGTTTTAACACCAGAATAATTAATGCTTTAGCTGGGCCACTCATTCCAGGTTGCTTCTGGCTGTGAATTTTGATTAGATGCTAAGAGATGAGGATTTCATTAGCAGCTCACCAGAGATGTTGTTAGTCAATGGCTACAAAACCAAATAAAGTACTTTGTGGCTGGACGCAATTGCCCTGGATTTGCTCTTTCTCCCCTCCCCGACCCAGCTGGTTGGTTGCTAGTATGATAAAAACGATAGCATTTAAGTTCCTTCAGTAGCAGATCTGATTAGGCCCTGGAGGTTATGTGCTTACGTCATCAGAGTCTCTTCTCGCCACAGCCTCTGACTCTGGAGTTACTAATCACATTACTGGAAAAGACTCTTGCCTTGATTTATCATTGCATAATGGCGCCATTACTTAGTTCCACAAGAAATTACCCATCCCTGCCTGTACGTTCTCAGTTTCCTTGAGCAGGTCAAACAAAAAAGTCCCAACAAAGCCTGAGCTAGCCTGAATTCTTGATCATTCTTCAAGCTGTAGTGTGTTTCATTAAAACAGTATCATTGATCTTTGCTTTTCCATATTAAAACTTTTCTTCAAATTAATACCTTAGCAGAACATATAGTAAACCCTTAAGAAATGAAATTAGTTATTATGAGATAAGACCACACAAAGGGTATGCTGTTGTTTATTTATTTATCTTTTTCTGGCACTGGAGATTGAACCCAGGGGCATTCTACTTCAGATCCATACCTTCAGCCATTTATTTATTTATTTATTTATTTACTTATTCTGATACTGGAGATTGAACCCAGGGGCATTCTACTTCAGATCCACACCCTCAGCCCTATTTTTAAAAATATATGTATGTATGTATGTATGTATGTATGTATGTATGTATGTATTTTTTGAAACAGGGTCTTGCTAAGTCACTGAGACTGACCTCAAGCCTGTGATCCTCCTGTTTCAGCCTCCTAAATTGAAATTATAGGTGTGAGCCACCACACCCAGGGTAAAGGATATGCTCTTTGAAGAGGCAGGGGGAAACATCTTGTCTAACTTGGATCCCTCTTTAGAAAAAGCTAGGTCTAAAGATGAACTTGTGGACTCTAGGCTCATGTTCATGTGCAATTAATTTATATGACAGTTTCTTCATTGTCTAATTTTGCTTATGCACATCACATTCTTCTTAGCTTATACTATTGCAAAGTAAAAGTGGTTTCAAGTATTTTCATTTTTTTCAGCAGTATGGTGCTTCTGATTCATGAGAATCATATTTTGAGCTTATTTTATTTTCCTCTGAAGGAGCTTTGTAGCCCAGAGATGTGACTATGAGGATGATGTTTGAGTCTTGTTGTGATATTCCTCTCTACCTGAAAAGAAATTCAAAAAGAATTAATTTACTCAGTCATGGAAATTAATCAGCACTTTTGGTGGCCAGCTCTAGCCTTCTGGGTTCCAAATGGAGGCAGACAAAGCTAAGAAGAGCCTGTCTGCTCACATTCAGGAAGAGCTTCAGATAATTCAGTGAAGTAAACATTTATGTCAGTTTCAGGAGGGAAAGTGAACACTGGAAGAAACAGATGGAATCTAACAGCGAGGAAAGCTGTAATTAACTAATGATAATGGATGAAATTTGTTGCATATCTGCTCTATGCCAGGGCTATGCTAAGCACTGTACATGCATTTTATCACCCAACTGCACAATACCTCTTCAGCAAGGTTTAATGTAATTTTTCTTTTATAACACAACTTGTCACACTGCGCAAATGACTGGCTTGCTTTATTCTAATCAATAAACTTTGTGTGTCACTCCCCTTAGTCCCATCTTTAATATCTGTCAGGAGTTTTCTCCATGTAGAACTCAGCAGTGCCCATATAGGGAACTTCTACATCTCTCCTTAGACTTATTCTTTTTCTTTTTTTGGTACTAGGGATTGAATTTATTCTTAATAATTAATGTTTTTGTTACTCTATAAGTGAATTATTATTCTAGTTTCAATGTGTTGTTGCTTCTTTTGGGTATATAATAGATGCAAAAGATTTTTCCAAAATTAGCCTTGTATCTGATTAAATTCACTAGTAATTTTTCTGTAAATTCCTGAGGATTTTTTAATGCAAACAAACATGTTATCTGCCACTTGGAGAAAGCCCTATATCTTACTTTCAGGTCATAATGCATCTTATATTCTTGTATTATCGCAGTGGTACAGCTGCTATGGAGATCACCATGGAATTTTCTCAGAAGACTGGAAATGGATCCACCATATGATCCAGCTATACCACTCCTGGCCATATTTCTAAAGGAGTTGAAGTCAGATTATAGCAACATGCATATCCATGTTTATAACAGAACAATTAACGATAGCCAAATTATGGAACCAGCCTAGGTGTTCATTGTTCATCAACCTATAAGTGGATCACAACATATATAAAAGTTTTGTATATATATAAAAGTATATAAAACTTTTACATATGTGTATATATACTTTTATATATGTATATATGATATATGTGTACATATATACATATATATATGTATCACATACACACATGCATACGTTGGAATTTTACTCAGTCACAGAGAAGAACAAAATTATGGCATTTGCAGAAAAATGGAAGGAAGTTGAGAATATTCTGCTATGTGAGATTAGCCAGTCTCAGAAAGTGAATAGTTTCATGTTTTCCCTCATGTATGGAATCTAGATAGAAGTAGGGAAACAAAAGAGACCTCAGATAAAGAAGCATAGACTTCAATGGAGTGATGGAGAGGGTTTTAGGGGAGGGAAGAGGGGGAAAAGAGACATAAAGAAGGTTACAGTTTAAATGATGCTGTCTAGGTATGGGGCACTACCAATACCGATCTCAATGATATATATGAGGAAGGGGGGGGAGGAGATCCAGAAAGAAATGCATGGAGTGTGGAGTGTTGTGTGTATGTATATTCCTATCACTGTATATCTCAGTATGATATATAATTGCAATACACTAATAAAAGCATATTTTAAAAGGACAACAACTGGCGAGACTTTGCTCTGCAAGGTACATTGGAAATGTGTCCTCTTTTGGTTGTCATGACTTAGTCATTGCTATTTGTATGTAGTGAGCAGAGTCCAGGGATGCTGCATAATATCCTATAATGTATGAAACCACTCTCCACAACATAAAATCATCCATCCCCAAATTCAAATAGTGCCATTGTGGAGAAACCTACTTTATTGCAATGGCTTGAGCATGTATTGCTCTCTTCAATACAAAGTTGACTAGAATCATTGAGAACACACTTTCTTTGTTTTTGCAGTACAGGGGCATTCTACCTCCAAGCTATACCCTCAGTCCTATTTTTTATTCTTTATTTTGAAAGAGGGTCTCACTAAGTTGTGTAGGACCTCACTGAGTAGCTGAGGCTGGCTGCAAACCTGGATCCTCCTGTCTCAGCCTCCCAAGTACTGAGATTACAGGCTCAAAAATAGTTCCATTTTGCTGACTTTCTTTTTCTGATGAGACGGCATTCTTATATTTTTCTTTAATTCTTTAGGTATTGTTTCCTTTTGCTTTTTGACCATATTTATAATAGTTGATTTAAAATCTTTTTTCTCATGGGCCTACTGTTTGGGTTTTCTCTAGGACCATTTTTATTGACTACTTTTCCACCATCTCCCATGTATGGGCAATACTTCCATTCTCTCAGTTTTATGTTGAACACTGGACATTTTGAGTAGTATAATATGGTAACTCTGAGGGAGATATCTACCATAGGATTTTTGTTGTAGCTGTTTGGTGTTAATTTTTTTGTTTGTTGTTGCTGTTAGTTTAATCACTTTCCTTGACTAATTTGATATAATTTGAATTCTTTGGTGTTGTAACCAATGAATTCTCTGTTTAGTTAGCTTAGTAATCTGTTAATGATTAGAGAGTTATCTAGATACCTTGAATCAATGTCTCTCCTTGAATCAATGTCTCTTTTTGCTTAAGATATCTGTTTGGGAGAGTTCTTTCAAATAGCTATGGTACTGTATAGAGAGGTTTTCTGAGAAGCTTCATATTTCTTTTGCTCCCCCCACCCAATGCTGGATAAACTATTTTTTCACAATTTCTACAGTTGCAAAGCTGTTGATTTTTAAGGCTACTGTGGAGTTGGAGAGAGGGGTTGGGAGTTGGGCAAATAAAAATGCTCTGAAGTTTACAGTTCATACTGAGATTTGTCCATCTTTATTTTGAGGTTTTCCTCTCACTAAAGAGTTCTAGTTCCTTGTCCTGGTTCTTATGGCCAGAAGAATTCTGGACTTTCACTTACAGTGTGAGCTTCTCTGCACCAAACCTGCTAGGTATTAGATACCTTTAGAACAACCTACAGAAATCTCCATGTTGATAGCTTGGTCCAAGATTTAAACTACTTCCTTGATTAATCTTCTTTTGTTGCATCTCCAAGGCTCTCAGATAGGCATGCCTTATATTCTATCCACAGCCTAGAGCTGCTATTTGGTATCGAAGTGCAGTGGCCATGGGTGACTCTCTAAGGGGGAGAAGCACTCCCAAAGCCTGAATTTGAACAACTGTAGAGATCTTGATGGTTCCAAGAAATGAAATTCTCCATTTCAAAGGCTGAAAGGGACCAGACTGACGTGAAGAACATCTTTTCCCCCCTCTTTTTTCCCTCTCCCATTTGGCTTATTGTCAATATAAGAAGTCTTGCCCAGTCTAATTTTGTATGCCAGATCAATAACCAAAATGAATGTGCTACTGCCAATGTAATAAAGTTAATAACTGACTTAAATTATGCAGTATTGATTCTCAATTTCCCTTTGTTTGACCGTTCCCATATGAATGGTTGTTTCGAGAAAGTTAATATGGCTCAAAGCCAATTCTGAAGTACTGCTTGATTCACACACACATGTTCATAGATACCACCTACACATACATGCATGCATATGTACACACATGTGGTTGCATTTATGGGCATATTACACACATGTGCATAGATATACACATGCATACATACATATATATATACATATGCATATTACACAAACATAGACATGCACATATATATTTTAGTTTTCTAACGATTCCTCAAAGAAGGATCTGATTACAGAGAAAAAAATCTGCCACTTACAATGGCAGTTCAGTGAAAACAGTGCTTGTTTCTGTGCTGATGTGATCACATGAAGGAAGGTTTTCAGGTAACATGATACAAGAAGGACGTGAGTAGACTTGGTATTATTAGAGGCAGGACATTGACGCAGGGACAAAACACAGTGACCAAAGAATACTAGGAACATATTTTCACTCAAAAATTCAACTTATTGGCTGGGCATTATGGAGCACACCTGTAATCCCAGTACTTGAGAGGCTAAGACAGGAAGATCACAGGTTCGAGGGCAGCCTCAGCCACTTAGTGAGACTCTCAGCAACTTGGCAAGACCCAGTTTCAAAACAAAAAATAAAATAGGGCTGGGGGGTGTAGTTGAGAGGTAGAATGCCCCTGGGTTCAATTTCCAGTCTCTCTCTCTCTCTCTCTCTCTCCCTCTCTCTCTCTCTCTCACACACACACACACACACACACACACACTCTTCAGTTTATTAACTTGCTATAGCAAGATAGCACACAAACAATGGGCTCCTCAGAAAGAGGAAGGAAGGAAGGGATTATTGTAGGAACTGCACTGATGCTGGGTGATTAGGGGGAAGGAGTAAAGAAGCAAGGAATGGTTCTAGAGTGGGTGCTGCAGGAAGCAGATGCAATTTGATGATGGGGGTACTTTTATCCTTTTTTTAAATTTATAATAGTCCTATTAAGATATAATTCACATATCATTCACCCATTTAAAGCATACAATTCAATGTTATTTAGGATAGTCATAGTAAAAGACTGAATATAAATATGAATAGTTGCCAGATTGTATATAATAACTGAATTTTGGTCCCCATTCTGCAGCAAGTAGTCAAGGAAACCAACCTATTAAATAATAGTAAGCAGTCCAGGGAGCCGAACTACCATCTATGTCAGATTTGTAGGAAATCAGACCACTATCTCTAGCAATCTAGGAAACCAAATCTAACGTCTATGAAAATGAGCCCCAAACGGTCAGGACTTGATTAATCACTGATATCTTCTCTAATTTTTGCCCCTACTTACAACTAAGGACCAGGCAGAGAAAGCCATACGTATATCCCTGGTAACTTCCCCATGCCAGTGGGCTCCAATTGGCACATGCCTGAATCCTTTTCTTTTTCCTCCATGAAGCTTTTTTTAATCCCTTAGCCTCTGAGTTTCTGTTACATGTAAGTGATGGTAATTAAGTCCCTTGCTACAGCCTGTTCTCATTTGATTGGTCCTCATTTATTTCCACAGCAGATATGCAACTATCATAACAATCAATTTTAAAACATTTGTATCACTCCCAAATGATACCGCATACCCTCGAGTTATCAGTCTCCTAGCTCTATCTCTCCTCAAGACCAAAGCAACCACTGATATACTTTCTTTCTCCACAGATCTCTTCCCATTCTGGACTTTCTTCTGAATGGAATCATGTGGTATGTGAGTGGTCTTTTTTTTTTTTTTTTTTTTTGATTGGCTTCTTCCACCCTGCAAAATTTTTTCAAGATTCATCTATATTGTAGAATGTGTCTATATTTCACTTATTTTAAGGCTGAATAATATTACTAAATTTTTAAATCTTTGGGCTGCATTAATAATGCTGCTGTAGAGTTGTCATTGGTCCAAAGCAATACTGACTAGGCTGGGGATTTTGCTCAGTGATAGAATGCTAGCCCAGCATCTGTGAAACCTTGGTTCAATCCCCATTACTGGAAAAAACAAAATAAAACACCTTAAAAAAGCAATAGTGACTTATGGCAGCAGGGAAAAAGTGGTGTTTGGTTACTCGTTGATAGTTCTGCCTTCTTGTCTTCAACTCACATTCAGACATAAATACAGAGTTGTCTAGTTTTGTCTTTACTCAGTGACCTTGTTTCTTGTCTGCTTGTTTGGATTGTCTGTGTTTATTACATAAGACTACAGCTTACTCCTAGTTACCAGCTTTAAGGCAAGTTTTCTACTTCTTAGAGGTAAAGAAATTATGGTCTTGCAAGTATGATTATATACTAGAAATGATGTCAGTAAAAAATGAACACAGGAACTGCACCATGCCACAGAAATGGCACAAACCTGGTTAGTTAAGTCCTATAGGAGATAACCAGGAAAAGGAAGGCTGAGCCATGGGTGAGTCAGTTCCAGCTTGTCCCAGGCAGTCCTCCTGTACAGCTTAACAGTGTGGAAGTTTGCAATTGGCTGCCCAGAGAGCAAGAGAATTTCTTATCTCTATCTGTGTTTAAGTGGACACCAGCTGTCTACTTGTTCATGACTTTGTAAAGGAAACTAAGGTAAAGGGTAGGATCTTACCTCAGGGTCTCTTCAAAGATATCATTGAGTCTAAGCACTCTGACATCCCTCCTCCAGAGGCACCCGACACCTTTCAGAGGTTTGCACCTCTTTTTCTCCTCTAGGAGAGTATCTCTTACTGGTTTAGACTCCACAAGCTTAAAACTAAAATGATTAGAATAATCTCTCTTTTCTGTGCATGAGTCAATAGGTTTCTTAATATTTTCTGGATGCTAGAAGGTATTAAAGAGAAACACAAAAAAGAGTCACTAGGGAGAGGCTGTCCTCTCCAGCTTCACTACTATTCACACATTCGGAGACAACTGAGCACCGTGTCTTGTTTTGGTTTTGCTTTTTTAAAAGCACTTTTTTTAGGTTTATTTTCTTATAGTTTGGGGTTCAATCCATGTGAGATCTCAGGGCATAGCAGCACAAACTGGAGAGAGAGGGAGAGCACATGGGCTGCGCTTCTCACATCCTGGAGACTGGAAGCAGAAGAGTGAGCAGGGGGAGGAGGAACCATATATATAATTCCCAGGCTGGGCCCCCAGGGACCCACCTTCAGCCACACGCTCCTGGCCTGTCAAGTTCCACCCAGGTAAATCCATTCCAATGCATTTATCCACTGCTGGGATTACAGCCCTCATGAGTCAATTACATCAACTCCCAACCTTAATAAATTAGCTCTTTAGGGGACATTTTATATCTAACTGTAACAATAAGTGAGGGATAAAGAAATGGAAAACCGGTTCAGTTGGGGAATTCCTCACGCACTATGTAATCCTAGGGTTATCTTATCTGAGCTCCACAATATGACTAAGAATTAGAGAAGTACTATTGGAGATATTTTTCCTACTCGTAATGGAGTCATAGTCCATGAAACCTACCTGTGTTAATCAGCTTTCCTTTGTTATTAAAAAAAATATACCAGAGATAATCAGGTTATAAAGAGGAAAGGTTTACTTTGACTCACAGTTTGGAGGTTTTATTCCAGGGGGTTGGATGGGCCTGTTGCTTTGGGGCCCATGACATAGTATCATGGTGGGCAGGGTGAGGAGTGAATGCTAGAACAAGCTGCTCACCTCATAGTGGACAGGAAGCGAAAGCGAGAGAGTTCGAGACTGGCATACTACAATCCCCTTCAAGGACACATCCCCAGGGACTTAAAGCCTTCTACTAGGCTTCATGTCTTAAAGGTTCTACTACCTCCCAATAGTACTACTCTGGAGATCAAGACTTTAACACATGGGCCTTTGGGGAACCCTCCTGATCCAATCTAGCACCATTGTAAGTTGGTGCATTTAATACACCAAACCTAACACACATCATAGCTGAGCCACACAAAACACTGGATTGCCAGTGATCTTGTGGCTGACTGGGAGTTATGTCTGGCTGCATTGCCCAGCATAGTGAGAGAGAATTATATATCATGTGGCTATCCTGGGAAAAGATCCAAATTCAAAACTTGAAATATGAACCTGTATCAGTTTTACACCATGATAAAGTCACAAAATAGTCACTTAATTTGGGAACTCTGTATATCTATTTACAAGTGAGGAAACTGACACTTGGAGAAGTTAAATAACAATCTGCCCAAGAATGCACAGTTATTAAATGGTGGATTTGTATACAGATTCAGATATGACTTTAAAAATTACTATTTTAACTTTGGGGATTCTATCCTACTTAGAATCTCTACCTTCCAGGAATATTTTCCAGTGTGTGACTACTATCCCCCACATACTACAAGGTCTCTCTTTCTGTCTCTGCCCACTATCACTGTCTCTGCTACAGTCCATTAAGGGACTCTCTTTCCAATTAGGCCACTAGTGAAGCATCAGGGATAATGTTCTCTCTGGGAAAGAAGTCTCAGCAATTGACTGGAACAATTTTTGAAACATAATTCATGTAAATGCATATGGTTGAGACAATGTGTGTGCAGAACCCCAGCAAAAGCAGTTGATACAGTGATAATTGTGGAAAAGAAAGTGTCCTGATAATGGGTGAGAATATTTACTTACTATAAGTTGGGGGACTTAACTTCACATTAATCTCAGGAAAGAGGAAACCATTTGTGGCAGAAAACTCTGTGATGGTCTCCACTAACTGGTGTATACATCATTGGGTAATTCTGTCCTTGAGTTTAGATGGGATCTTGACCTGCTTTTAACCAACAGAATGTGACCAAGGTAATGGCGAGTCACTTCTGTGTAAGTTGTTCTGAGCAAACTTAGGTCATGGAAAACAACCCAAACACAGTCTCATGGTCTCAGTCATTTCAAGAATGCTTATTGTAATTGTGACCAAGATAGGTTCTTTATTCCTTAACACTTCATGCAAACTTTATAAAACTTGTTTTAGAGAGAGTGGGGAGAGCAAGAGCAAGAGTGAGAGATATTAGTTCAAGCTGGAAAGCAGGTCGAGATCAGACAATCTATGTATCACAGAGCTCATGTGTCTGTGTCAGGATAGCTGTGATTCTGGTCCAGGTCTGCGAGTCTGACCTTAACCAGTTTTCAACCAGGACCAAAGGTGAGGACTTGCTCGATGTCTAACCGTATCACTGGCTGGGTCCGCATTCAGCTTCATTATCAGTGGTTGGAATAACAAGGTGGCAAGGCAGAAGAAGCTGGGAGTTTGCAGTCTCAGGTGCTGACAATCACAGTTCTCAGGTTCCTAGGGACTTGATGTGGTTGTCAAGGGCTCCTGTTCAGCAGGCCTTGTGCCTGCATGTTGTCCATCATGCTTGGGCATTATACCTTGCACCTGGTGCCTGTGTGTTGTTCCTGATATCCTGGGTGTGTTGTGCCATGCCTGTGTGGGCTGCAAGAGTTATACTTGCATGCTGCACATCATGCTAGAGTGTGGCGAGCCACTTCCAGGTGTACTTTGGGAGTTAAGTCCCTCTTTGGCTTTAATTGAGCTTTTTTTTTTTTTAATGTGTGCTCTATACAGTTGTGTAAGATTATGGCTTCTGTCTTACTAGTAGACTCTTTTGATTACCTTCTTGGCTTGCATGCTTTGATGAAGCAAACTGCTGTGTTGGAGAGGCCACTGTCAAGGAACCAAGGGTGGACTCTGGCCAAGGGTTGGCTGCTAGTGAAATCCCTCAGTCTCACAGTCCTTGAAGAATTGAGTTCTGCCAATAGACACATGAGTTAAGAAACTACTTTTCCCTCAGTCAAACTTTCAGATGAGAACCAAGCACTGGCTGACACTTGAGTGTGACCTTGAGAGAGTCCAGGCTTCTAATGAAGGTGTGTCTGACTCCAAGTGCTCAGGGCCTTCCCCCCTTTCTTTTCTTCTCTTTTTCTATTTTCTTTTCATTTTTCACCACTCCACATTTCTTCTCTGGTTTATATCAGAATTCTGATGAGTGCCTTCAAATCCTCAAAGATCCTCTTTAGATTCGAAAGCAAGATAACCACAACACTTTGATGCTCTGAAGAACAGATGAGGTATAAAAGGAGAAAAGAAGTATTTACCTTAATAAATACTTCCCTTCAACATGTTAAGATGTTACAGTGGAATTGAGGGAAGAAAAGCCAAGATCAATATTGTTGTGGAATTTTTTTTTCAGAAATGATTGTCATGATCTCTTCAGTCTCAGGTCACTAGAATTATTCCCTGAACAAGGTTTTGCCGAACACATCAGAACAGACGATTGTTTAAAAAACTTATATTTGGAGACAGTATAATAAATATTTATGTGGCTGGGACATTTGAGTGACATCAAGTTCAGCTGTTTGCCCTTTCTGTTTACTGGTATTCATTGTCTTTTTTTTTTTTTTTTAACTGATGCTGTACTTGATTGAACTAAACCAGAAAACTATAAACAATTTATTTTAGGTACTGAGCAAATTTCATCAGGTTTGTTTGTCTTGTTGTGACCTTGAGTAGAAGGAAATATTTCCTTGTGTCAGGTTGGGGTGTGATGAGAACTTTTTCAAGGGAAAAATGCCAATCATGATGTCATGTAATTTGAAAGGATAAGCTTCAAAATATTTTATTATCTTGTGATTTCCTGTTTTCTAAAATAAACATTAACATGCTTGTAGCTCAATTATGTAAAAAGTGTACTTTTGTATATATGTTTCATTGTGATGAATAGAAAATATTTTGATCATGACACTTCATAGTGAGTTTAAATGTCATTAATCTCAAGAGAGCACTGAAAAGTTTCACCTTGTCTGCAAGCATGATGTTTCCCACACGTATGGGATTTATATTAAATTATTGTTCTTTTTACCTCTTCCAATGATATGTGCATTTATTCTATCCCAAGAAAAATTGGAATTGAGGATGACAGTTCTGGAGGCAGATTCAAAAAGGAACCTTTGTCTCTGTCCTGATAATGAACATTACCTTTGAATTATCCATTGCCCTGGGCATTCCACTTTGAAGCGTGTAATCAGTTTGCAGCAGGTGTTAATGTCCTCTGGAGGATTTCATTAGATAGGACTGGAGAATGAAGTTATCTTAGTGTAGTTGAACTAAAAAGAAAATAAATGTAGAAAACTCAGGATGCTATTTCCTTCCCACTCTGAGCATCATTCTTTCAGGTCTTCAAATTGAAACAGAATAAATAAATCCTGACTATTAGCCAGCAAAGTGAGGTTTTTGCTTCGTAGTATTAAAGTAGGTGTTAAATGCAACTCTTTTTCTTTTTTTTTTAATTTTGATTTATTCTTTACCTGAAGCCTTCCAGATAGAACGTTCCACAGGTGTATGGATATTGCTCTAGCATAGATTTTATTAGTATAATTTAACATAAAAGATAAAACACACATCACTATGATAATTCACATTCTATTATAATTTTAATCAAAGTCCAATTTCCTTGGATCCTTTCTAACTTTGCATTTAGGAGGAGACAACACACCAACGTTGCATTAGCAAACTACAGAGTCCGAAGCCAAGTCTCCCAGCATTTGAAGAGCAGTGATGGATCACCAGACACTTGTGCCATTAACACTGGGAGGGATACATGGTGTGTCTTATTTTTCCAGGAAACATGAACTTGCCAGCTGATCTAATGCCTTCCTTTAGGGAGGTAGAATAGATTCATTTGGTTAATGTGAGTAGATTTAAAGAGGCTTTTTTTTTAACTGCTAAGATTATTCCTGAATACCTGAATTAAACCCATAAATATATCTGTTTGTTATTGGGCTTGACCTCTATGCCTGAGGGCCCTCCCTTTAGCCCACCCTCTGTTTATTCTACTGCTGCGTTAATGTTGATGAAGAGACCATCACATCTTATTGATTCCGTTCTTCCTGGCTTCCTCCACATTAGGATATAGCACAGATGGGAGTCTTCATGTCATTAGAGACGGCCTCTTTAAAACTGACCTCATCAATCTCAGCTATACATTGGAGACACTATAAGAATTTCTATCCCAGAGAGTTCATCTTTTATAGTTTTGTTACTGTGCATGCACCCAGGTAAGAAGTTTCTTAGCTCGTGAGGCAGAACTAGGGAAGTAGACATGTTATTATGGGATGAATTGGAAAGCTTGAGGCATTCCACTAAGAATCTGAAAGTAGGTTAGATTTATAACCTGCATACAGTTATTTAAACACAGACACACACACACATACACACACCCTCATGCAGATCGATATTCCTGCAAATGCAACCAGGTTGGTGCTTTGCTTTCTAAAAAAAAAAAAAAAAAAAAAGGAGGCTGGATTGATGGAGAACCCATTACTTTCAAATTTAATCACCTCAAGGCAATTAAAGCAATTTTGTGTTTTCTACTTTAGTGTTCCCCTGAAACGACAGCATCTGGACAACTTTAATTACCGTTTCAATTCAGTGAAATGCACAAAAATGGCACATTTGGTGACTAGAAATGGCTCTTTTCCTTACTGTTTTTTCTGATTTTTTTGACCGGGGTTCTGATTTATTTTCCTGTAGCATTAGGTTAAGTGACAACACATTTGAGCAATCTGGGCTCCTGAGGAACATGGAGATAAGAAACCTGAGGAGAATGGCCCAGGAGGAGGCCCAAGCAATGCACATTTGGTCTCTAATATATTTTGTTTTGGCAGCATTGCATTGGCTGATTTTTCCAGCTCCCCACTCTTACCTCTTACTCTATCAGAACGGTAGAGCCTAGCTCACAACTAAACCATGGTGGAGACTAAATGCCTGGCATCCTCATTAGGACCTTTAGTCACTGGGACTGCTCCTTGTCAATTGCCATTCAGCAAGTCCTGAGGTTGGGCAAGCATAGCACCTATCCATCACAAATTGGAAATTATGTTTTACAGATCACATCCAAACAGGCCTACGGCACACAAGTAAGTTCCATGAAGAGATTGTCAGACCTTCACATCACAGCCCCTGCTATACTGATACTTGTCCTGCAGCTCACCTTTGTGGTCCCAAGGAAGATCCTCTATATCCAGCCATGACAGGATTAAAGATTTCATGATTAGCTCATGAAAAAATATTTTGGTATGAGAAAAAAAAAATAAAGGAATGGCAGCCATGTGACATTCCTACTAGAGTAGTGTATTGGTCTGTTTTTCATTACTAAAATGGAATACCTGAGGCAGGATAACCTTATAAAGGAAGGAGGTCCATTGAGCTCACAGTTCTGGAGAGTCACAGGCATAGTGCTGGCATTAGTTTGGCTCTGGTGAGGAACTCATGTTGGATGGCAGAAGTATGTGTGTCAGGGAGGGAGTCACATGGTGAGACAGGCATCCAGAGAGCAATTCAGAGGTCAGTCTCCCTCCTCCTCCTCCTCCTCCTCCTCCTCCTCCTCCTCCTCTTCCTTCTTCTCATCCTCCTTGAATTAAACCCAGGGGCATTCTACCTCCAAGCTACACCCCCAGTCCTTTTTATTTTTTTATTTTGAAACAGGGTCTCACAAAGTTGCTGAGGGTCTCACTAGGTTGCTGAGGTTGGCCTCGAACCTCTTATTCTCCTGTCTCAGTCTCCTATGTACTGGGATTAGAGGTATGCACCATTGTGCCCAGCTTCAGCTTCACTCTCATTTATCTCAATTCAGGAGTACTCAGGGGTCAGAAGAGAAATATGTTAATCCCTTCTGAGGGCAACTATCCTCATAACCTAAAGGACCCCGCAACAGGTCCTGTTGGGGTCTTAGCCCGGTGGGCCAGGAGAGACCTCACCCCAAGATGGCGCCTGGCAGAGTGCCAGGAACAGCTGACTGCCAAATAACTATCAGGCGGTAACATCTTAGAGGAGGGCGCATGCACCAGCACATCAGAGATCATGGCCCGAGAATGCTCCCAGGTGAGAGCTGTAGGGCCCTAAGCAGTTACCTCATGGCTCAAGCCCTGACTGGCTCTAAGCCAACACCCCTTCTGGCCCCACGTTTTACTGCTTGGGTTGATAAGTAGCGCCTGTGTCCCTGGAAGGAGAAAGGAGAAGAAGGAGGAGGAGAAGGGGGGAAAAAACAGCGCACAATAAAAGAAGCTTGAACCAGCAACGCGTGATTGTCGTCTCCTTGGGTCCTAGTGGGCGAGGGTCCAGCGCGGGAGACGATAAGGTCCCACCTCTTAAAGGTTGTGCCCTCTTAATACCTCAAAATTTGGGTTAGATTTCAACCCACGAACCTTTGGTAGACATGTCAAATCATATCAAAGTCATAGAAAGATTTGAGAGATCTTGAATAGGGAACATTGTTCCAGTGGGCAGAGGTTGGAACAGTAAACCTGGTCATCAACTTGATGTGGAGAGAGATGGTCTGAAGTAAATATTTACAAGGACTACCAGGAAATGCCACATGATTTGCTTTGTTATTCAGGGCACTGGAAGGAGAAATATGGAAATATGGAGATAAGAAAATCTGCAGAAGAGTCATGCCAATGAATCTTCCAGAACTGGCACAGGGTATGCAAGTACTTGTGTCTTTTCAATGTCTGCCAGAGGGTATCCACCTTAGAAGGGGAACTAAACCACCAAGTAGATGGCTGACTTGTCCAGAGGATGGAAGCCAGGATCTGTGTTCAAGCATTTCTATGCTGGCACAGTGAAGCCAGGCAAGCAGCTCTGCCAAAGAGGCAGAGATGGTAGCATTGTGGGTCCCCTCTTGCCCAGGTGAATCTAGATATTACCACTGTTGAATTTTTGAACTGTTGGCAGTGGAGTTAAGAACCAAGGTCTTAATGTGTGATATCTCTCGCATCCTTGGAGAGCTCGATTAGCCCCTTGGTAGCAAGTCAATTCCCATTTTTGAACAAGTGGTTATTTATCCATATGGGGGCCATTATATATACTAGATCTGGGTTTGCACCCCTTCCTACAGTGCCTTAGTTTCCACTATTTGAGAATTCATAGAGTTTCTGTTTTACCTACATGGGATTCTATAGAACCACTGAAGTATGATTTTAAGATTCACTGTTGTGCTACTTTTTGCATACCCTGAAAGCTGTTGGCCCACTAAAGCACTGGATTTGTCCCTTTAATGTGCAGCTAAGGTGTTACTTTGGAGATAACACTGGATGCATTTGGGTTCAATTCTTTAGATATAGTTTATTGTTTTAATTAATTTTGTCCCTAATGGGTAGAGCATCTGGATTCAGGAACCAAGGAATCTGTCTTGGAATTACCTATGGAAAATTTGTGCTTCTGGCTCCTAAAATTTTAGTCCACTTAGTTTTAGAGTTCCTGGTATCAGGTTTGAGAGGGAAAGCTTCTACAAGGCAACATGAGAGTTCTACTGAACTTAAAGGTATTGGTGGTAATTTGGGGCTTTTCTTTGCCAGTAGACCAGCAGGCAATGAAGGAAGTTATACTGGCAGGGGCAGTGGCTGTTGATAATAATCATGAGCAGGTAAGGTTATTGCTACATGATGCAGGTGGCAGAAGTCCAAAGGAATATACTTTTTACTGGAGCTATTTCTCGGTGTTTCCACTCAGGACAAGCCAAGAATGGGCAATTGCTTCAACTGTAGCCTGGCAGGACATGGTTAGATAGATTGCAAAAAGAGGGAAATGGGAATGTAAATCATGGTCTGACGATCCACTGCTGAGTAGGGACTGGAACTCACGACAATAAATTTCTATTATAAATCGTGTAAAACTTTTTGATATCAGAAACTGCAACTGAACACTATATTGAAGAATTAGAGAAAGAAGGAAATTAGAGGCAGACCTTAACATGGGATATGCATAGAACTGAGCAGTGCAAGGAGTGTACTGCAGTGGAAATTATGGGTTTCCCACCTGTTTTCCTTCCACATTTGCTATTCCCGTTGATGATTTCTTGCTGCAAGCATATAAAATTCCCTGAGAGGAAATCTTCAGTGAAGGGAGCCTATTTGACCTATATACAGGCAATACTGAATTAGAGAGAGCTGATAGTCTCAGAGTTATCATTTAACCACTACAAACAGGAGTCGATATATCAATGCCTCAAGTTCTTTCTCTTTTAACAGGCCATCTCTTGGCATATTGTACACTGTGTCTCAGAAGTTGTGCATTGAACTGAGCTTCTGATGCTCATAGTGGGACCCTGCTCAATAGCATGTCCTGCATTTCTTTCTCCTCTTCATTTCCATGTTGTCTATTAGTGCACCCTGAGACTATCTCCCAAACAAATGACTTATGCCTAAATCCTCGTCTCCAGTTGTGTTTCTAAGGGAACTTATCGAGACCCCAGGCTGAACTCTCAACCGTGAGGCCCCAATAAAGATGCCGACTGAACGTTGCTGGCTCAAACTTTTCTTTATCATACCTCTCTCTCTCTGGGATCGAGGACGCTATCCAAGCAGTAATAGTAACAATAATCGTTCTCTTAACCCTGACAGCAACCATCTCTCCAACCACAATCGTCTCTCTCACCCCACTCTTGTTCTCCATAGCTGTTCCTTGCAATAGTACCTTTCCAACAGACCCCCAACAACCCCTTTCTCCAGCAACCACCAGCCTCCCAGCAACCACACAACCCAGCAACCACTACACAGCAACCACACACATGGGCAAGAGGTGGAGGCTCTTAAAGCCGTGCAGGACTTGAGCCATGAGGTGCCTCATACAGCTCTCACCTGGGCCGGCCACAAGCCGGGCATGCTGGTGCATGCACTCTGGCATGGCGCAGCCCTAGGATGTTACCACCTGCAGCCACTTCTGGCATTCTGCCAGGCACTATCTAGAGGCGGGGTCTTTCTGGCCAGGCTAAGACCCCAACAGGAACTCAACCTAGGACAGTCACCATATGCCTCTGTCTGCCCCAGCTTCTCACAGGCAGACCCCATGCTCCCCATCCTGATTGAGGAATGTGCTTATCAATAGGTGATGGTCCAGCCATGATTGCTGAATTCCACCTGGCTCTCCGAGTTTCTGTGTCGCCTAGCTTACTTGTCTTCCATACTCTTTCTACCTTATCATGCTTCATCACTATGTTTGAGAAGACGATTCTGTGCATTCATCTGGCCCTCTTTTTCCAACTCAGACTATTTGCCTTGATGAGCATTCAACCTTACGAAAGACTATGGTTCTTCTCTGAAGCACCACCCACTGAAGAGATCCAATGCCCCTCTTTATGTTTGCCAAGTCTCCTCCCTGGCTCTGGATCCCAGCCCCAAGCCTCTGGCAACTGTGGGTGTGCTTTCTGGATGATGCTCATTTTTCCCAGATTGTGTGTGAAATCTCCCGTCTGCTTGCCTTGCCTTTGCATTCTATCTCCCATTACACATCCAGCACCTGCTGTCTTTGAAACGACTGTGAAGACCACTGGGACAGAGACAGACACTTTACTTCTACGTGGATATCTTGTACTTTATTCCTATCTCCCATCTCTGTCTCATCCTAGTTTTAAGGATCAATGAAGATTCTCTCTGCTGCCTGCCCATGCTTTATAAAGATAAACAGCAACTCTCCCACCACTTCAAAGATCAATACAAGAGCAACTTAAGAGCCTTGTCTCTCATGAAGTATTATAGTTTCTTTTTATCCAGAGTAATTTCACTCATTTACTATACTTTATATTGTTTAGTAA
>PVLC010015727.1:6126-22135 GCA_004027655.1 Graphiurus murinus
TACTGGGGATTGAACTCAGAGGCATTCTACCTCCGAGCTATACCCCCAGCCCTATTTTTTATTCTTTATTTTGAAACCGAGTCTCACTAAGTTGCGGAGTGCCTCACTAGGTAGCTGAGGCTGGCCGTGAACCCGGATCCTCCGGTCTCAGCCTCCCGAATGCTGGGATTACAAGCGTGCGCCACCACGCCCGGCTCCATTTTATTTTGAAACAGGGTCTAAATTGTTGAGAGCCTTGATAAGTTGCTGAGGCTAGATTCGAACCGTCGATCCTCCTGTGTCAGCTTCTCAAGTACTGGGATAACTGGCATGAGCTGAAAGTCTTCTAAGACCCAACATTAACTTATGATTTTTTATTGTTTAAGTTCACTGTATTCTCATTTTTCAATTCTTAAATTTCCTAATTCAAATAGAATAAGGTAGAGATTAATGAAACAGTCTTGGGGAGGGGGTGTCTGTGTAATGACATCTAATATTTTGGGAGGCATAATTACATAAGAGAATAGTTCCAGATTTTTGGATTTCAAAAGAACTATTTCCCCCCCCAAACTGGTAGACTGCAACGGAATTGCAATTTTAAAAATTCTTTCAAGTACAGCCAATAAAAACAGCAACAATAAGTCATACCATTATCTATTATACCATCATTTCATTTTGAAAAAGAGTAATCAGTGATAGAGCACTAGCCTAGCATGCTAGAGGCCCTGGTCTATTCCCAGTACTGCCAAAAAAGGGGGGGGGGGGCGTATTTTAGCTCAAATAATTTGAAAGAACAGAATCTCAGAATAAAATATCTTTAACTTGAGTAATTTAGCATATTGAAAAGTTTACTTTCAGCTGTATCACTGAACTACATTCCTATCCCTTTTCATTTTTTGTTTTGAAACAGTCTCATTAAGTTGCCCAGGCTGGCTTTGAACTTGATCTTCTGTCTCAGCCTCCTGAGTAGCTGGGATTACAAGCATGCACTACTGCACCTGGGCTTGTTATTTTTCTCATTTTCACAAATTCATGAATTCTCTGCTGCAAACCTGCACCAGCCTGCTGGCCAACATTAAGTAAGCCTTCCTTACCCCCCTTAGTTGGGTGCTCTGAACTCAAATCCAAAGATCTGGGTGGGGTCTTAGCTGTGACTTATCTTCCTGTAGCCTCAGTTTTTTCTTATGTTAAATAGGAATATTGGACCCTCTTTTGCCAGATGAATGTTCGGATTAAAGATCATAGCTGTATTTACTTTTGATAAAATATGTACTCAGTTATAACATCATTGATTAGAGATGTTACTTTTTTTTTTTTTTTTTTTTTTTGCAGTGTCTGATAATGAATGCCTTTAAGTAGAGTAAGTTATTTTTAGGGATAGTCCTATCTATCCATCTATCATCTTTTTTGTGTGTATATGTGTGGTATGGGGAATCGAATCCAGGGGTATTCTACCTCTGAGCTATACCCCCAGCCCTATTTTTTAATTATTTAGAAACAGGGTCTCACTAAGTTGCAGAGGGCCTCACTAAGTAGCTGAGGCTGGCCAGGAATCTGCGATCCTCCTATCTCAGCCTTCCCAACCCTTTTTATTTTTAAATTTTGAAATAGGGCCTCACTAAATTGCTGAGGCTGATCACAAACCTGCAATCCTCCTGTCTCAGCCTTCCAAGTGCTGGGATTGTAGGCGTGGACCACCACATCTGGCTTTCCCATATCTTAATAAAAAGTCTATTTACTATCCATCCTCCATTGAGGTAATAAATTTTTAGAATAAGAATGGAATATAGAAACTTACACTGTTTCTTACTTTGTCCAGCTGAGACTCAGAGTTTTTAACTTACCCAAGATAACACAGGTAGTGGCAGATTGAGTTTAGAAGCCTGCCTTCTAGAGTCCTAGTTTAGAACCCATGTTTTAAATTAAATTCTTATGTAGGTAATACATTTGCTGCTTCAGATTAGTGTGTGGTATTGAGAATTGAACCCAGGGATATTGTACCTCTGAGCTACACCCCTGAGCCTTATTTTATTTTGGTACTGAGGATTGAATTCAGAGGCATTCCTCCTCCAGGCTATACCCTCAGCCTGGTTTTCTTTCTTTCCTTTTTTTTTTTTTTTTCCAGTACTGGGGATTGAACCCAGGGGCATTCTACCTCTGAGCTTTACCCCCAGCCCTATTTTATATTCTTTATTTTGAAACAGGGTCTCACTAAGTAGCTGAGAACTGTAGGCTGTGAACCTGCGATCCTCGTGTCTCAGCCTTCCGAGTACTGGGATTACAAGCATGCGCCACCATGCCTGGCTCCCAGCCTAGTTTTATTTCTTATTGGAAACAAGGTCTCTATGTTGCTGAGAGCCTCACTAAATTGCCAAGGTTAGCTTTGAACCTGTGATCCTCTTGTCTCAGCCACCCAAGTACTGGGGTTACAGGGGTGCACCACTGTGCCTGGCATATTTTTTATTTTTATTTTTTATTTATTTATTTGTTTTGCGGTACTGGGGATTGAACTCAGGGGCATTCTACCTCCAAGCTATACCCTCAGCCCTATTTTTTATTCTTTATTTTGAAACCAAGTCTCACTAAGTTGCAGAGTGCCTCACTAGGTAGCTGAGGCTGGCCTCGAACCCGGATCCTCCGGTCTCGGCCTCCCGAATGCTGGGATTACAAGCGTGCGCCACCACGCCCGACTATTTTTTATTTTTTGAAACAGGATCTTGCTAGGTTGCTGAGAGTCTTGCTACTTGCTGAGGCTGTCTTCAAACTTGCGATTCTTCTGTCTCAGCCTCCCAAGTACTGGGATTATAGGCGCACACCACCAAACCTGGCTGCCTGAGTAGGTAATGAGACTCTCTTCAACCTGGTGAGACCCTGTTTCAAAAATAAAAATAAAGCCAGGCGTGGGGGCACACGCTTGTAATCCCAGTACTTGAGAGGCTGAGACTGGAGGATCTGCATTCGCAGCCAGCCTCAGCTACTTAGTGAGGCCCTCTGCAACTTAGTGAGACCCTGTTTCAAAATAAAGAATAAAAAATAGGACTGGGGGTGTAGCTCAGAGGTAGAATGCCCCTGGGTTCAATCCCCGGTTCCACAAAAAAGTAAAATAAAATAGGGCTGGGGAGCTGGGCGAGGAGGATCGCAGGTTCTAAGCCAGCCTCAGCAATTTAGACCCTCTGCAACTTAGACCCTGTTTCAAAATAAAAAATAAAATAGGGTTGGGGATGTGACTCAGAGGGAGAATGCTCCTGGGTTCAATCCCTAGTGTACACACACACACACACACACACACACACACAAAATCAAAAACGGGTAAGTCTGGACAACTACAAATTAAAGATAAATGTAAATAATTACAGATAATACTTTCTATGTGCTAGCCAGTATTCTAAATGATTTACATATATTATTTCCTACAACCATCCTACAAGGCAGGTATGTTTTATCACAATTTCACAGATGAAAAAACTTAGACATGCAGCATGTAAATGAAACTTGATCCATATAGTACAGAGTTTCTTGATTCTAACGCAGGCAGTCTGGCTCAAGAGTCCGAGTTCTTTTTATACTGGGGGTATAGCTTGGAGGGACATTCTACCTCCGAGCTATACCCCCAGCCCTATTTTTTATTCTTTTTTATTTTGAAACAGGGTCTCACTAAGTTGCGGAGTGCCTCACTAAGTAGCTGAGGCTGGCCGCGAACCTAGATCCTCCGGTTTCAGTCTCCCAAAATGTTGGGATTATAAGCATGCGCCACCACATCTGGCCCCAGCCCTATTTTTTTTTTTTTTTATTTGCGGTACTGGGGATTGAACTCTGGCATTCTACATCCAAGCTACACCCCCAGCCCTATTTTTTATTCTTTATTTTGAAACCGAGTCTCACTAAGTTGTGGAGTGCCTCACTAGATAGCTGAGGCTGGCCACGAACCCGGATCCTCCGGTCTCAGCCTCCCGAATGCTGGGATTACAAGCGTGCGCCACCAAGCCCGGCTCCCAGCCCTATTTTTTATTCTTTATTTTGAAACCGGGTCTCACTAAGTTGCGGAGTACCTCACTAGGTAGCTGAGGCTGGCCGCGAACCCGGAACCTCTGGTCTCCCGCCTCCTAGGATTACAAGTGTGCACCACCATGCCCGGCTCTGTGTTCTTCACCATTACTAAATTCCATTTAGAAGCCAGGCGTGGTGGGGCACGCTTGTAAGCCTAGTACTTGAGAGGCTGAGACAAGAAGATTGCAGGTTCGAGGACAGCCCCACCAAGTAGTGTGATTCTCAGCAATCTAGAGAGACCCTGTTTCAAAATAAAAATAAAAGGGCTGGGGATGTATTTTGGAGGTAGAATGCCCCTGAGTTCCATCCCCATTACCAAAAAAACCCAAAAACAACAAATTCCATTTAGATCTAATACTGATATAGTGATACTCATATCAGCTAAATTAAAATGCAGTTCAAACAGTGGTGCTGTTTTTTATAAAAGTGTATGACAAAGCCGGGTGTGGTGGCACACGCTTGTAATCCCAGCATTTGGGAGGCAGACTGGAGGATCTGGGTTCTCGGCCAGCCTCAGCTGCTTAGTGAGGCCCTCCACAACTTAGGAGACCCTGTTTCAAAAATAAAGAATAATAAAATAGGGCTGGGGCTGTAGCTCAGAGGTAGAATGCCCCCAGGTTCCATCCCCAGTACCGCAAAAAAAAAAAAAAAAAAAAAGTGTATGACAAAACTACACAGAGTTTGTGTTACAACATTTACCTGTTTTGAGCGGTCTTTCTGGAAAAGCAAGAACATTACTATGAAGACATGGTATTCAAGAGGCAAATTGCTGGAGTATTTGCCTTCTAAACCACAACTAGTGAAGACTAGACATTTGTTACACCCAGTTAGTTAACAGATATGCAGTGGGGTGAGCTAGCCTGAGGACTTATCTGGTTAGCCTCTGGAAGAAAGATAAAATGAACTTAAGTACCTGCAGGTAGGAGGGAGGAGAAAAGTTTAAGTCTCTACTAGGTTGGGAGTAGCCCTTTCTTTGAGAAGTGTTGAGTCTTGTGGACTTACTGCACAGAGAGGCAGAATTGGCCTCGTGTTGTGCTGTTGGCTAAATCACCATGCAGAAGTAGGAATTTAAGAGGGATTATTTCTTGGATGATTAGGAAGAACTCTAGCAAATGGCATGAGGAAGGCATGGAAGGGTCGGAAACTGGCTATTAGGAAAGAATGGCAAGTGATTTTTTTTGTGGTACTGGGGATTGAACCCAGGGGTGCTTTATCTCCCTGTTACACTCTCAGCTCTGTTTTACTTTTTATTTTGAAACAGGGTCTCACTGTTGCAGAGGGCCTTGCTAAGTTGCTGAGGCTGGCCATGGACCTATAGCCCTCCTAAACAGCCTCCCAAGTACTGGGATTACAAGCATGTGTCACTATGACCGGCCAAGTGGTCATATTTGAATGTATGGGTTGGGAAAGGACTGGAATTTAGAAACTGGCCAGAAAAATGCAAAACCAGGCATTCTTTTATATCTTTTTTTTTTTTTTTTTTTTTTTGGCAGTACTGGGGATTGAACCCTGGGGGCATTTTACCTCTGAGCTACACCCCTAGCCCTATTTTTTATTCTTTATTTTGAAACAGGGGGCCTCACTAAGTAGCTGAGGCTGGCTTCGAAACTGCAATCCTCCTGTCTCAGCCTCCCAAGTACTGGGATTGCAAATGTGTGCCACCATACCTGGCCTCCAAGGGCCTTTTGCCTCTGGGCTACACCCCCCAGACCTATTTTATATTTTATTTGGAAACAAGGCCTCACTAAGTTTCTGAGAGCCTCACTAAGTTGCTGAGGCTAGCTTCAAACTTGCAGTCCTCCTCTTTCAGCTTCCCAAGTACTGGGATTACAAGTATGTGCCACCATGGCTGGCTTATTTTTTATTTTTTGAAACAGGGTTTCACTAAGTTGCAGAGAGCCTCACTAAGTAGCTGAGGCTGGCTGTGAACCTTTGATCCTCCTGTCTCAGCCTCCCAAGTACTGGGATTAGAGCCATGTGCCTCCACACCCGGCCTCTTTTTTTTTTTTTTTTTGTGGTATTGGGGATTGAACTCAAGGGCATTCTGCCTCCAAGCTATACTCCCAGCCCTATTTTTTATTCCTTATTTTGAAACAGGGTCTCACTAAGTTGTGGAATGCCTCTCTAGGTAGCTGAGGCTGGCCGCGAACCTGGATCCTCCAAGTCTCAGCCTCCCAAATGCTGGGATTACAAGCCTGTGCCACCATGCCCGGCTAACCCGGCCTCTTTTATATCTTTTATTGAGCTCAGGGGCATTCTACCTCTGAACTACGCCTCCAGCCTCCCCGCCCCCCTTTTAATTTTTATTATTCAGCACGGATTTTTTATACATTTCTTGTGTACAACAGGGTTATGTATACATTTACGACATATCAATCATTGTCAGAGCACAATTAGCACCACTTCTTCGTTTTCCACGTATAGCTCACATTCTTAACATAGCCTGGTCAAGCAAACTTTCTAGAGTTATAAAACCATAAACCTTTAGAGTCATATATTTACTTCTAAGAAGTAGGAGGGTCTTTCATCTACGCATCCTAGGAGCAATCACCAGATTTCAAGATGCCAAAGTAGCCATAGCAGAATAATCAGTATATTTACTCATATATGCAGATAGCAACTGCCAGGAGGGAAAGGGCCCAGCTGGGCTCACACAACTCCCCCGTTTTTATTTTAAAATGCACAAAGGATTGTGCCTGTCTTAGGTCATTTCCTACCAGGTGCATAATCTTACCTGTCATGGGGTGTCGACGTCCAGCCCCTTTTTAAAAAAATTTTTACTTTATTTTTGCCATACTGCAGATTGAACCCAGGGGCATTTCACCTCTGAGCTACACCCCCAGTCCTTTTTTTTTTTTTTTTTTTCGATACTGGGGATTGAACTCTGGGGCATTCTACCTCTGAGCTATACACCCAGCCCTATTTTTTATTCTTTATTTTGAAACAGGGTCTCACTAAGTTGGGGAGTGCCTCACCTAGGTAGCTGAGGCTGGCCACGAACCTGGATCCTCGGTCTCAGTCTCCCAAATGCTGGGATTACAAGTGTGTGCCACCACACCTGGCTTCCCCAGTCCTATTTTTTATTCTTTATTTTGAAACAGGGTCTCACTAAGTTGCGGAGGGCCTCACTAAGTAGCTGGCCGCAAAACTGTGATCATCCTGTCTCAGCCTTCCAAATACTGGGATTACAAGTGTGTGCCACCGCGTGCAGCTTTATTTTTTTGTTTTGAAACAGGGTTTCACTAGGTTGCTGAGAGTCTCATTACTTTGCTGAGGCTGCTGTCGAACCTATGATCCTCCTGTCTCAGCCTCCCAAGTACTAGGATTACAGGCTTGTGCCTCTGTGCCTAGCTTATGCCATGTTCTTGCAAACAGATAAAACATAATCACTGAGCATTGGTTTTTTTCTTTTATAAAGTACTTGTATGTAATTTATGTTAAATTTCTAGTTTTTAGAAGTTTTTCAGAATCCTTGTTTTTTTTGCGGTACTGGGGATTGAACTCAGGGGCATTCTACCTCTGAGCTATACCCCCAGCCCTATTTTTTATTCTTTTTTTTGAAACAGGGTCTTCCAAAGTTGTGGAGTGCCTCACTAGGTAGCTGAGACTGGCCTCGAACCCGGATCCTCCAGTCTCAGCCTCCCAAATGCTGGGATTACAAGCGTGCACCACCACACCTGGCTCAGAATCCTTGTTCTGTGTAGATAAACAGGGATTTCATAAGCTTTTGATTCATAGGTTAACATCTTTGTGTGTGTGTGTACTGGGGATTGAACACAGGGGCATTGTACCTTTGAGCTATATCCCTAGCCCTATTTTAATTTTGAAGGGGTCTCTCTAGGTTGATGAGAGTCTCACTACTTCTTGAGGGTGTCCTTGAACTTGTGATGCTCCTGTTTCAGCCTCCCAAATACTGGGATTACAGGTGTGCACCACCATACCTGGGTATATTTTAACATCTTTAAAACACTATAAACAGCTGGGCATGGCGATACATGCCTATGATCCCAGTATTTGCGAGGTTGGGACAGGGAAATCACAAGTTCGCAGTCCACAGCAATTTAGCAAGGCCTTCCACAACTTGGTGACACCCTATTTAAAAAAAATAGGACTGGGGGTATAGCTCTGAGGCATAATGCCCCTGGGTTTAATTCCCAGTACCACAAAAACAAAACAAAACTCCCTGTAAAAACTTTTATACACTCAAATGCATTGTTGTACTTGTACTTAATTTTAATGTATTAGAGACCATTGATTTGTACTTCCAGGTTATCTCAAGAGAGTTAATGCTGAGTGGAAAAAGAATTACCAGTCTTAAAAGGTTACATGCTATATAATTGCATTTATAAACATTGCTGAAGAACAGATTAGTGATTGCCATGAGTTAGTAATGGGAGGGGAGAGATGGTGTGGTTATAAAGAGGTAATGTGAGGGAGCCTTGTGGGGGAAGAACAGTTCTGGATCTCAGTTGTGGTTACACAAAGATGTAAATATGATAAACTTGCATAGGACACACACACACTGCATGTAAAACTGGTGAAATCTGAGTAAACTCTGGCTGGTACCACTCTCAGTTTCTTGATTGTGATAGTCTATTAGAGTTATCCAAGTTTTATCACACACACACAAAAATACACTGATTAGAAAAGATACAGATAGGATGAAATCTATTTCTCACATTGTAGATCCACATAAAATTTCAATTAGAAGAAAAGTTCTTTTACACAACGGAGTGGGATTGGGGGAAGCTCACCAAGTGCATATGTGCATGTATGTTCTCATCACTCTGAATTTCATTGTGATGTACGATTATGATGCACCAATAAAAGTGTCTTTAAAAAAGAGAAAAGTTCTTTTACTAAAAAAAAAATTCAAGTCATTAGATTATGATTTATACAAGGCTTATTTATATTAGCATCTCTAGTGGACTCTCAAGGACACTTTTTGCTGTCTTGTGATTTATTGATTTTTTTTTTAGCAAATTATATTTGAGAAGAAAAATAGTGGAATATCTATGCCAAAATAAGGAATTAAAGTGGATATAAACTTATCTCTACTGTGTTTAAAGTTTGATTTGTTTCTGTACATTGTGCAAATAGTTAAGATCACAAACTAGACTAGAGTCAACCTGAGCTGAAATCTTTGCTCCATCCCTTTATCTCTCTGTTGCTCAGTTTCCTCCTTCATAAAGTGAGGGCAATGATAATGTTAAATCACAGGCTTATTGTGAATCTGAAGTGTACCAGTAAATGTAAACAGTCTTAGAATAGGGCCTGGCACAGAAGTGCTCATAAAACTTAAACTTTATAACATGATTGAAATTGTACTGTATGGGGTGTGTGTGTTACTGGGGATTGAACTCAGGGGCATTTTATTTTACCTCCAAACTACATCTCCAGCCTTGTTTTGTTTTCATTTTGAAACAGTCTTCCTAGATTGATGAGAGGCTCACTAAGTTGCTGAGGCTGGCTTTGAATCTGTGATCTTCCTGTCTTAGCCTCCCAAGTACTGAGATTACAAGTGTGTACCTCCACGCCTGGCGTATTGTATATATTTGGTATGCCTTTTTTCCCCCCCCCTTGGTACTAGAGATTGAACCCAGGAATATTCTACCTCCAAGCTATATCCCCAGCCCTTTTTTAAGTTTTTTAATTTTATTTTTTGTGGTACTGGAGATTGAGTCCAGGGACGTTCTACCTCTGAGCTTACCCTAAGCACTATTTTATTTGGAAACAGGGTCTAAGTGGCTGAGGCTGCCCTTGAACCTGAGGTCCTCCTTTCTCAGCCCCCCCTCCCCCCCCAAGTACTGGGATGCATGTACCACCACGCCTGGCAGGGCATTCTTATGTTTTAGATTGTTGTCTGTTGATATATGAAGAATGTCATTTGGTTTTATTTGCTGTGTGTGTGTGTGTGTGTGTTTTGTGGTACTGGGCACTGAACTCAGGGATGCTCTACCACTAAGGTGCATTCCCAGCCCTTCTTATTTTTTATTTTGAGTCAAGGTCTCACTATGTTGCCAAGGCTGACCTTCAATTTATGATCCTTAGCCTCAGATGCTTGAGAAACTAGGATTACAGGAGTGTGCTACCATGCCTGGTTCATCTCATTGCTTTGATTCACTAAGTATCTGAGGCTGATTGGGAACCTGCGATTCTCCTGTCTCAGCCTCCTAAATACTGGGATTACAAGAGTGTGCCACCACGCCTGGCTCTGCATTTCTTCCTTTTAAAAGGCTTCTCAAAGCTTAGTGATTTTCACTTTTTTTTTTTTTTTGCGGTACTGGGGATTGAACTCAGGGGCATTCTACCTCCGAGCTATACCCCCCAGCCCTATTTTTTTATTCTTTATTTTGAAACCGGGTCTCACTAAGTTGCGGAGTGCCTCACTAGGTAGCTGAGGCTGGCCATGAACCCGGATCCTCCGGTCTCAGCCTCCCAAATGCTGGGATTACAAGCATGTGCCACCATGCCCGGCTCTATGAACTTTTTATATATAAAGAGTTTTTTGTTTTTGTTGTTGTTACTGTTTTTTTTTAGTGGTCGGGGATCAAACTCGAGCCTTGTTCATGCTAGGGTAGGCACTTTAACACTGAGCTGTATACCCAGCTGTTTTTTTTTTTTAAGTATATAAAAATTATAATTATTTTTTCTTTGTAATTTTTATAGATTTTAAGCTTAGAAGGGCATTTCTCATTTTGATATCACGTGCATTTATAATTTTTTTTAGTTTTGAAAAAAGTCTTAATAATCTAAAATGTCATTTATTAGCTATTAGATGAGTCTGTAATCTAATTTTCATACACTCGCATTTTCTTTTGGATATTACTCATTTATGCCTTTGCCCATTTTTTCCCTTCTGGATTGTGTGTCTTG
This sequence comes from Graphiurus murinus, assembly GCA_004027655.1. Lineage (NCBI taxonomy): Eukaryota > Metazoa > Chordata > Mammalia > Rodentia > Gliridae > Graphiurus > Graphiurus murinus. The sequence continues at coordinate 17,029 of PVLC010015727.1, forward strand.
GTTAGTAGTTTTTTTAGCTATCACAGTAGTTAATCATTTATTTTATGTATTACATGCATTTTCTCCTAATTTGTCATTTGTCTTTTAATTTTGTTTATGGTGTCTTTCTTTCTTGATATTCTACCTCTGAGCCCTTTTTATTTATTTATTTTTTTTGGTACTAGGGATTGAACTCAGAGGCCTTCTATCTCTGAGCTACATCCCTAGCCCCTTAAAAAATTTTTTTTTTTTTTTGTATTTTGAAACAGGATCTTGCTAAGGTGCTCCTGTCCCAGCCTCTTAAGTGTGTGCCCCTGTGCCTGGCTACAGTGTCTTTATTTATATAGAAGTTTTAACGTTGTGTAGTCAGATCTTTGACTTCTTGCAGCTTTTGCATTTTTTTTTTTTTTTTCAGTACTGGGGATTGAACTCCTCAGGGGCATTCTACCTCTGAGCTATACCCTCAGCCCTATTTTTTTATTCTTTATTTTGAAACAGGGTCTCACTAAGTTGTGGAGTGCCTCACTAGGTAGCTGAGGCTGGCCGTGAACCCGGATCCTCTGGTCGCAGCCTCCCAAATGCTGGGATTACAAGTGTGCGCCACCACGCCTGGCTCAGCTTTTGGATTTTTAAAAAATATTGTTTAAGCAAAAATCTCTACCATTCCGAGATTATTTTTTTTAAATTCTCATATATATATATTTTTTTTTTTGCGGTACTGGGAGTTGAACTCAGGGGCATTCTACCTCCGAGCTATACCTCCAGCCCTATTTTTTATTCTTTATTTTGAAACCGGGTCTCACTAAGTTGCAGAGTGCCTCACTATGTAGCTGAGGCTGGCCGCGAACCTGGATCCTCCGGTCTCAGCCTCCCGAATGCTGGGATTACAAGCGTGCGCCACCACGCCCGGCTTAAATTCTCATATATTTTTATTGAAACATTTTTTCACATTTTGCTTTTTAAATTTGTGTGTACTTTACTTTTGTGTCTGGTGTGAAGTAGGAATCGAGCTTACTTTTCTTAAATGGATAGGCTTTTGCCTAACTATAAATTGACTTGTCCATATTTGAAATGCTACAAGACTGCTGTGTACATAAAGGCTCTTTCTGTATTCTCAGTTATATGTCTGTATTTATTCCAGTTCCACAGTTCTCTCTCTTTGGGCTTTATATAGTAAATTTGATATCTGATAGTGCAAATATGCTTAGTTTCAGATTTTTTCTTAGCTATTCCCATGCATTTACTTTTTCAGGGGAATTTTTGATGAATTCTAAAAAAAGTGTTACTGAGATTTTGATTAGAATTGTGCTGTATTTGTAGATGAATTTGTGGGGGAGTCAGCTTTCACCAGCAGATGACCCTACCAGGGAACATAGTGTTGTTTTCTATTCTTGAGTTTATCTGATTCTTGTTTATCTGATACTGTTGATTTGTTTGTTTGTTTACTTGTTTGTGTATTTGTGGTGCTGGGGATTGAACCTTCAAGCTACTCCTCTAGCCCTATTTTATTGTTTTCTAACTTAGAAATAGAATCTAAGTTGCTAAGGGCCTTACTAAGTTGCTGAGATTGATTTTGAACCTGTGATCCTCCTGTTTCAGCCTCCCTAATTCTGGGATTATAAACATGTGTCACCGTGCCTGGCTCCATTTTATTTCATTTATCTTTATTCTTATTTTTTGGTTCTGGGGATTGAATCCAGGGGCATTTTACCTCTGAGATATATCCCCATTTCTTTTATTTTTTATTTTTGTGGTAATGGGGATAGAACCCAGAGGCCTTCTACCTCTGAGCTATACTCCCAGACTTATTTATTTGTTTATTTTATTTGGAAACAGGGTCTGGCTAATTTGCTGAGAGACTCACTAAATTGCTGAGGCTGGCTTCAGACCTGTGATCCTCCTGTCTCAGCCTCCCAAGTACTAGGATTACAAGTATGTGCCACCATGCCTGGCTTATTTTTTATTTTTGGTACTGGGGATTAAACCCAGAGGCATTCTACCTCCAGGCTACACCTCTGGTCCAATTTTATTTTTTATATGGAAACAGAGTCTCACTAGGTTGCTGAGGGCTTCACTAAGTTGCCAGTGCTGGCTCTAAACCTGTGATCCTCTTGTCTCAGTTTCCTACATGCTGGGATTATAAGTATGCACCACCACACCTGGATTATATTTTTATTATTATTATTATTTTTTTTTTTTTGCAGTACTGGGGATTGAACCTCAGGGGCGTTCTACCTCCGAACTATACCCCCAGCCCTATTTTTTATTCTTTATTTTGAAACCAAGTCTCACTAAGTTGCAAAGTGCCTCACAAAGTAGCTGAGGCTGGCTGCGAACCCAGATCCTCCTGTCTCAGCCTCCCAAGTACTAGGATTACAAGCATGCACCACCATGCCTGGCTCAGACCTTTTTTTTTTTTTTAAAACAGAGTCTCACTGAATTGCTGAGGCTGGTCTCAAAGTTGTGATCCTCCTGTCTCAACCTCCCAGTTGTGCACTGCTATGCCTGATTATTATTATTATTATTATTATTACTGTTGAAATAGGATCTCCATATGTTGCTTAGATGGCCTAAAATTTGTGATCCTCTGCCTCTGTCCCAAATAGCTGTGATTATAGGTGTGCACCACTGCATTGGCTTTTTTTTTTTTGGCAGTACTGGGGATTGAAACCAGGGACATTCTACCTCCAAGCTACACCTCCAGCCCCATTTTTTTTTTTTTTTTTATCTTACATTTTTGAAACAGGGTTTCACTAAGTTGTGGAGGGCCTCACTAAGTAGCCGAGATTCGCCCTGAAACTGTGATCCTCCTGTCTCAGCCTACCAAGTACTGGGATTACAAGTGTGCAAAACCACGCCTGGCTGGCTGACTTTTTCTTTTGTGGTACTGAGGATTGAACCCAAGGGCATTCTACCTCCGAGCTATACCCCAGCCCTATTTTTATTCTTTTATTTTGAAACAGGGTCTCAGTAAGTTGCGGAGGGCCTCACTAAGTAGCTGAGGCTGGCTGAGAACCCAGATCCTCCAGTCTTAACCTACCAAGTACTGGGATTACAAGTGTGCGAAACCATGCCCAGCTTTTTTTTTTTTATCTTAAAAAAAAAAAATGTATTGTCAGGCATGGTGGTGCATGCTTGTAATACTGGTACTTGGGAGGCTGAGACAGGAAGATCGCAGGTTCAGAGCCAGACTCAGCTACTTAGTGAGGCCCTCTGTAACTTAGTGAGACCCTGTTTCCAAATTAAGAATAAAAAATAGGGCTGGGGATGTAGCTTGGAGGTAGAATATCCCTGGGTTCAATCTCTAGTACCGCCAAAAAAAAAAAAAAGATAGCTCTTAGAGTAAATTATTTTTGGGGAAACCTCATCTAATCTATCCTCATTTTCATTTCTATGTTCTTTTAAAATTTGGAACCTAAAAACCTTTATCATGGTATATGACATAAATCCACTTAGGTTCTTTTTATAATTGATACTATATTGTGATCTTTTTCTTATGTTATTAACTTAATGATTTAAAGACTTATTTAATCATTATTTACTGAACCCTTTTGATGGGCAGTAAGGATTTTTCCAATTTTTGGTAGTATCAATTAATACAGTGTTTTTACTCTTATTTAAGAATGTTGCAGTGGGGTTTTTATTTTTTTGAAGAAAATCTTTAGGTAATATATCATTGTGAAAAATTCATACAATATGGCAGAATATAAAGGAGAAAATGCTTCCACTGAAGGTGAAAGCATTGTTTTCCAAACTTTCAGTCCTGGAAATACCTGATTACATTTTCCTTATATTTGTGTCATTTGCACTATTCATTTGTAACACTTCCCTTAAAATTTATTGAAGTGCCAGGCAGGTGTGGTATTGTGCCTTTAGTCCCAGCTACTTGTGCTGAATAAAGAGGATCTTAAGCCCAGGAGTTTCAGGACAGCTTGGGCAACAAAGACCCTATCTCAGAAAAAGAAAACAAAACAAAAAGAAAGCAAAAAAACCTTGGCAATAAAAATCTCTGAATTCATACATCGATGGTCCAATTGTTTTCTAATGTGTATTAAGTAAATACATATTTTTTTCAAAAGTACACGCACTTTATAGAACACTAGTATAATGAATAGAATTATAGGTTCTGAAATTAGGTTTTATGGTTTTTAGTTCCAGTTCCACCATATTCTACCTCTGTGACAGTAGACAAATTACTTAAGTGTCTGCTCACTTAATCTTATTTGTTAAATGAGGTTAGTATGACACTGGCCTTGTAGGATTACTGTAAAAGTTAAATACCAGGTGTATAAGAAGTCAGCATAACCCTAATATAAGTACTCAGCAAATATTATATATTATTATTAAATTGAATAGTATGTAAATACCTTGTTTCTCTTTCAAAGTTTATTCTCCCACAAGTTTTTTTTTGTGTGTGTGTGTGGTACTGGGGAAGGAACCCAGGGGCATTCTACCTGTAAGATACCCCTCCAGCCCTATTTTATTTTTAATTTTGAAACAGGGTCTATTGCAGACAGTGTCACTAAGTGCCTGAGGCTGGCCACAACCCTGCGATCCTCCTGTCTCAGCCTCCCAAGTACAGGGATTACAAGTGTGTGCCACCATGCCTGGCTCAAGTTTTTGATTTTTAAAGTTATATTATGATTTACAAAATTAAGCCTTTGCTGTTTTCAGTTTTTTAGTGTTAAAGAAAAAAAAAACAGTGAATAACAATATTGGTTTCTAATATGTATCACAAAGATTTCCTCTCAAAGGATTATATTAATTTACTGTCAGTAGTGCCTTGCTAAGTTTAGAGAGTTTTTGTTTTGTTTTGTTTTGTTTTCGGTACTGGGGATGCAACCCAGGGGCATTCTACTTTTTAGCTATACCCCCAACCCTATCTTTTAATTCTTTACTTTGAAACAGGGTCTCACCAAGTTGTGGAGGGCCTCACTAAGTAGCTGAGGCTGGCTGTGAACCTGCGATCCTCCTGTCTCAGCCTCCCAAGTAATGGGATTACAAGCGTGTGCTACCATGCCCGGCCTGAGAGTTTATCTTTAACTGTTTATTTGTTTATTCATTCATTCATTCATGATACTGGGAATTGAACCCAGGGGCATTCTACCTCTGGGCTTTACCCCCAGCC